>PVKA01001314.1:93292-151197 GCA_004027165.1 Ctenomys sociabilis | reverse complement strand
AAAAAAAAAAAAAAAAAAAAAAAAAAGAAGTTACAAAGTAGCAGATCATCTTTAGAAGATGGTATCCTTAACCTGGAGAAAGAGAAAAGTTCAATAGTCAAAAGTATATACACTCAGGTGTCACATTGCCATGGAAGATAAATCAATAGTACATGACTCTGGTCATGTATTTTATCTAAGGCTCAAATTTTATTCAAGTATAAAATAAAAATAAAATAGTAATGGTCTTACAGAACTGCACAAATACATGCCTAGAATGGATGCAGCTTGAAAAATGTTCAAACGTGGTGGTAGCAATATAGACTTGACTGCACTGTTTCAGAAAATTGTCACAATCTGCCAGTGTTGAGTGTGTGTGTGTGTGTGTGTGTGTGTGTGTGTGTGTGTGTGTGTGTGTGTGTGTGTGTGTATGATCACTTACCTATTTCATTTCTAGGAACACACTCAATAAAACATCTACATACAGGTATGGAATAGCATACTTGAGAATTTCATAATAGTCCTATTTTATAATAATAAAAACTGAAAATAATCAAAATTTCAAGCACCAGAGAGAGGCTCCATGAATTGTATGTTCATACACCTGAACATAGTAAGTAAACATGAGCAAACACTCCCGAAAACAACAGATCCTTTTCCAAACACGAAGATGAATCCAGACACAAAATAACAAATACTATGTGGCTTCATTTAAATAACCTTCAGAAATAAGCCAAACTAATAAGTGTTGTTAAAAGTAAGGACAATGATTACCACTGAATAGATGATTATTAACTGAAAAGGAACACTGAAAATGTTCCTAAAATGTGGGTGATGTTCTCTTATGATGAGGATCCTGTCTATCTGATTGCATATAATTTGTAATTTTCTTAGCTTTTCTAAAATGTTAGAAACTATTTTTAAATGTTATCTTGCTTTTAGAGCTCTCTGTACAGATCATGACTGATGAAAACTGTTCTGATACACTAGGTATTAGAGCATGATGTGGATGAAGAGTATGAAAAGTCAAATGGAGAACGTAATTTGGAAGCAGAGTCAGAGGGATAATATATACTGCTATTATATTCAGCTAAGTGGTCACTGAATCCATGCCAAAGTATAAAATTGCTGTGGACAGCTTCTAAGTACACAACTCATGAAATTCATAGGAGATAAGCAGAGGAGGAATCACGTGAGAATAGAACTTCCTATGAGAAGATGGAGATGTATTTCAAAATCAGGTAGAAAAGAGTTCCTCATTTAGTGGTGCATCAAGATTTTAAATCTACAGAAGCCTGAAGCAGAACCCCACAGATTTGCCTGTGACCCCAGCTAGGGAAGATGTAGAGTTGAATGTAGAGTGCTGCTTTAGAGTGTAAAAACAGTGCTACGTGAACCCCTTGGGCAATAAAGAAAGGCAGAGAAGTACATACTAGTAGGACACAGAACAGGACAGCAACGTCTCCATTGATGCCTTTGTCAACAATTAACATTTGAGCAGTTTGCTGATAATTTTAAAGGACAGTGAAGAGAAGCAACAGAAAATACCAGAAAGAATAAGGTATTTTGGGAATAAGGGCAGGAGCACTCCATTTCCAAGTTGAAGCAGAGGGAAAGTGGCCCTCTGGGTTATTCAGCTTTCCTGTTATTGGGACAAAATATCTGACACCTGCAACTTAAAGGAAGAGTGCTTTACTTTGGTCCACAGTGTCAGAGGCCTCTGGCCATGGTTAGCCATGTGGTTCGAAGGCAGAAACATGGCAGGAAGGTGTGGCTAAAGAAAGATGGTCCACTCAGGGCATGTGGGAAGCCGAGAGCAGAAGCAGAGCCAGGGAAGAAGCCAGGAGCAGATGCTGTCTCCAAGGCTTTCTGGCCCATCCGTACACACCAAGCAGTGCGCTTATCAAGGTCCCAGGCAGCTCTCAAACCAACTAAGTTAGCAGTCAAGATTAAACACCACAGCCGCTTCCTCTGAGACAGGAAGGAAAGAAATAAGAATGCAGATGAAGGCAACCTCCTGCTGATTTTGATGGTGATGATGATGATGGTGATGCTGACAAGAGTAGCTAATGTTATATGCTTGGGTTCTTTACTTTGGATTGGGGATGTCATACTCATAGCATAATTCTGAGGAGATCATATTATTATTTTCATTCAACAGGGAAGGAAATTAGGTATAGCTGGGTTAAATAGGTTGTCCACATTGGAGAACGGCAGAGCATCACTGCTCCTCCTAGTACTCTCCCTCATGGCTTTAGACCTCATACCTTTCTGGGTGCTACAAATTCTGGGTACAGAAAATAAAGTATACTTGGCCTGCCTGTAATATGTCATGTTGTACTGCATACATCCCTTGTCATCTCTGAGCCTCTGTCTGTTATCTACGGAATGGGCAGGACTAGATGGATCTTCTCAGATTTTTTCAACTCCACCCATCTTTGATCACTTTAAAAGGTCCATAAAGATTGTAATATCTAGCTGTAAAATCTTCCAGAGCTTCTGAAGTAAAAAACGTGGCTCATTCAATCTTAGCGTCAGCACACTTTTCTTATAAAGGTTATAGAGTAAATAATTTAGGCCTTTCAGATCATACAGTGTGACACAATTATTCTATTATGCTATCACAGTGAAAGTATTCATATGGATATGAATAAATATGGTTGTGTTCCAAGAAAACTTTATTTACACAAACCCAGGCTAGTTTTTAACCATGGGTTACAGTTTGCTAGCTTCTGCAACTGACAAACTATAGCTATTCATACCACCTCTTCATTGCAATTTAGACAATGATCTTAGATAAATCCGCTATACCAGCTGAAATGAGTGAGCTAGAGACTATAGAAAATAAGGACATTTGTTTTGCTGTGACATCAGGAGACAAAGATAATAAAAGTGAGGGTAAAACACTGAAACAGATTTAGGGATAGCATACAGAATGGCTGGGCCAGCTGTTCTTTCTTTCCAGGAACTATTAAATAAGAAAAAATAAGAAAACATGAGATTAAATTACACCAAGAGTTGACTCTGTGTGTGTGTGTGTGTGTGTGTGTGTGTGTGTGTGTGTGTGTGTGTGTGTGTGTGTGTATAGCTATGAAATACCATACTGTGCTCTAGCATAAAGAAAGGGATTGAGCTTCTCTGGGTATCCTCATGAAGTGAACAGGTAAGGATGTTATGTCAGCAGTCACCCAAAATATGTGCTAACACAGATTCATGGGAAGGAAATGAGTGTGAAATCCCATTTATTTGACCTATGAATGAAAGAACCTTAGTTTCAGAGCACCATCCTGCATCTTTGTATCAAATATCTCTCCAGCTGTCTCTGATATTTCACATACACTTTTGAGATTCTGAGAATGCTGACTCCATCACTACCTCCAGAGGAGGGCATGAGCTGGCAAAAGCCTGTCCCATGGACTGGTAAAAATGAATTTCAGGCCCTTTTGAGGACAGAAAGAACTAGGACATAGTCACCTTGTCTGGATAGAGCTACCTGGGGGTACGGCTGTTACAGCCTTATGCTGCCATGAAGGCAATCAGTATCAAAATGATTCCAAATACTAGAGAAGGCAGAGACAGGAGAATCAGGAACACTTAAATCCAGCCCTAATCACTCTTGGCCAAACATCATCTGAAGTCTGCCCTGCCTTTCTCTTCCTAAGGTCACACACGCTGAAAAATTCCCTTTGCCATCATAAGCCAGTCTAAGTTGATGCTATTGTTGCTTTTAAAAGATGATATCCTAACATATATTCACAAGTTGATTTGCACAGATAGCATGACTTGGAAGAAGAAACTAAAGCAATGTTTAAAATGGTTCTAACACATTCATATACTTTCAAAACACTTTTTTCCAAAACTCCTCTAAATTGTTTTGAAACTATCATCATCAAATGATCACTTTACCATCATGACTGTGCTAACCCGTCAGCAATTCACCTCTTCCACAGCTTCCAAAAAGCAAAGACAGATTAGTTTCAATTCCTCCTAACTTTTTAATGTGACCAATGATCACAATTTAAAGTGCAGTCCTCATAAAAGAATTCCCTCTTGCAAATTTTTGCTCTTTGTCTTAAGCTCTTACCTCAGATGGCCTCTGGTGTGAAAGTTATAGAAATGAATCCATGAGCATAGATTGGCCCATAAATAATCCTATCCAAGGAAAGAAACAAAATATTAGGAATATTTATGTTCTAGGGCATGAAAAAGATTTCTGATTTATTTGGGAATGAGTAGAAATGTCTGAAGAATGTTAAGCTATGTCTCATTTATTCTCTCCATTGTAGTTTCTTTTATTTTATTAGGAATTGAAGTAAACAAGGAAAATTTTAGTGTTGAGCATATTGGTTACTCTATGTCAACATCAAAACAGAGAAGAACAACCTATTGGCTGTCCTAACATTTCTCTATAGCTAGCTAGCAACAAAACAAAGATAAAACATTAGCCAGCCTCTACGACCCATTCATCTTCTCAAGACAGACTGGATTCTTAGCCTAAATAGATGCATGGTTGAGAACATCCATCTTCTAAATGACATTGAAACAAGGCTATGTTAGACATAGAGTCCTCTTCTTTCCCTCACTGTTAATAAGTAAAACTTTCCCAAATTGTCTGTCTTTCTGAAAACTCAAATATAGAAAGGACAGGCCCACTACAATCTATGTATTTCTCTGTGTTCTGAATATAAAGGAAATCAAGTAGGTCAAGTGGAATGGAAACATAAAGGCTAATGAAAATCAGAGAGGGGCATTAAAAGCATTGAATGAGTTTTGCTTCTTTTTTAAGTGATAGGTCTCATGAACTTTCTTGGAATTCTAAGCCTGTGAGAAAGCTCCAAACATTACAAGAGGACAAGTAGTCTCAGATCGTGAAAAATTGTCTTGGGAACAATCCTAGGAAGTCTCAAAATCTGGCTGCAGCTTCTGCTTCTCTCCATCCTGATTTGCTTATCTGTCTATTATGCCAAATTTCCCCCACCTCTTTTAAGACTGAGCTCATCTACAAATGATACTATTCTCATACCCCTGAGACTTGAAATCCCATTAGCATTATTCTTGTGCTGCTTTTTCCTTCCTATGGGAATGTAGGAGATAGACAATAACCATTATTCTAAGGAAGAAAGGCTAAGGCCAATCTTCATGCCTGCTTCAAAAATAAAAAGCAAAAAAAAATAGTTCACCTACCCTGCTAGAAATCCCTTCATTTAGTAATTCTACCTGTTTTGTCTTTATTTCTTCCTTTACATATTAAAATATTACCATACTTTCATACCACACACGCCCCCCCAAAATAAAAAATCACAAAATCACTTCATGGATTGAGGTCACAATAGAATAAGGTAGGGGTTTAAAATTTTGTGCCACTGCCCTTATCTATATCACCAAAAAAATTACATAAGGACAGAGCAAGCATCCACCTTTGTAGAAGAGGAGACTGGATAAATGCCTAGAAACTACCTTCTATTCTTAACTCTCCCTTGTCACTAGACAGACCATTAATGTCATGTCCCTAGATCCTTGGATTTACTGAAAAGACCCACCTTCAGGGAGAAGGCTAGAAGTTTCTGGAGGATTACTCAGATACTTTGTGAATATTGTCTTTTACAATGAATACCAAAAAGTGAGAGTATTCATAGTCTTAAATTTCCATCCACTATGAAGTTAATAAAAAAATGGTCTGCTTCGGAAGATAGAAGGGACTGATATCAGCTCCTCAGTCCAGCACTTCTGTGATCAACCATGAGACCAGCTTTAGTCCTGATAATGATCATGAACTCTTCAAAACTCGGTGCTAGTCAGGCACAGGGTACAAATTCCCAGAAAACTGTGTGCAAAAGAAACTTTCGGGAAACTATGGGGTCAAGTTAAATACCCACATTAATATTTCTTCACTACATAAAAAGAATATGTGGCTGGGGTGATGGGTTAGCTCATCTCTCTAAGCACCTGCCTGGCATGTGCAAGGATGCGAGTTGGATAGATCCCTGATATGACATGCTGTGCTGGTTCCAAAACCAGGTATGGTGATGCACTCTTGTAATCCCAGTACTGGGGTGGCTCAGACAGGAGGATCACTACTGAGTCTGTATTGCATAGCAAGACCTTGTATCAAATATATAAATGCTGAAGTAATTAGCAATAGCAGAATGTCCTTACAACGAGCAGTTAATGGAAATGATGAAATTGCAAACAATGATCCAGGGCTCTATTAGCATTACCTAGAGAAGCATCATTCTCTGTCAAAGATCAAATAGCATCATATCACAGTTAACTCCAAAACAAACTGTGCTAGCAGTGTTGTTCACTAATTAAGATTAGACAACCACCTCTAAGCCCCAGTTGTCATTGTGACAGCCAATTTTCCAAGGATCTACAAAACCCATGAGTATCACACCCATAAATTGGAAAATGAGGCAAGTTTTGACTTGCTTGTAGGGTACGGAGCAGAAACAAATAAACATCAAATTAGAATGTCAGGATTATTTGGGAAGTTTCGCTAGCCTAACTGGGCAGCTGTGAAAAGTAGGTCCCAGCCCCAGAGATACTGATAGGTGGAAGTGGTCCTGGGATGAAGTTTATAAAAGACAAGACAGATGGAACTGCTTTTGAGCATCTTTTTCATCACTATGCACTCTTTTGTCTGGTGCCACTTATGTAAATTTTTCCAAGCCTCTATCTTCTCATGTACATAAAGGAAATAGTACTATTGTGACCATCACAGGGAACACACAGAATTCCTAGCATATTCCCTGGCATGCTCTACAGTTCCCAGGATGTCAGCTTGTTATTGATAGTCACTCTACTTTGGGATGTCTGATAGTCAGACAGAACCTGGAGTAAAAGAGAAGGCTGTTGAGGCTTCAAGAATCATAATTGCTTACAATATCATGCTCCTCTGTGAGTTCACAATTGTTCACACAGTATCTGAAATATCGATATGGCACCTTAAAGAGGTAATATATTTTAGTGCAAAGTTATGTTCTATTCTGATTTATTTTTCACACATTTTACTTATCAAATGTCTATCTAGTTCAACACAAACTATTAAGTAAGCTATTATGATATTTTTTCTAGTAAAGGAGACACCAGAAAACTCTCCACTATTTATTTAACAGTATAGCATTACTTGTTTGTAAATGAAGCCTGAAATTAGTGTTTTGTTGTATAACAGTGATGTTTCTTATTTTTATTTTTCTAAGTAGCATATGAAATTACACTCTATGTGAATCTGAGTAGGTATAAGCTGCACACATTATCAAAACACTATTAAGTTGTCATGGTCTGATAGCTCTCAGTAGCCTCTTATCTGTGTGGTGTCTTGTCGTTCAAATACCAACATATAATGCGACTGCAAAAATTAAATACAAGAAGAAAACATGTATAAATAGGGAAAATTATGTTTTCATTTCAATCCATTGATCTGAAATAGAAACTGAGGTTTTCTTTCTCTATGAATCTATTCTGTATACTCATTGCTTCAGATGAAGAATCACAGAGAAAAAGATGGAAAAAGACATACATGGGATTCCTCATGAGTCTTGTCTTCTACACCACTGCATACTCTTAGGGTTCACAAGAGAGTTCCTGACTTATCACTGAGTTGTGGGGAAGGAGCCCTGGAAGCAAGAAGGCAGTTCTGATGCAGAGTATGAGCACTCAGACTCACAGAGAAGAGCACAGAGATGGAGAAAGCAATTATTTGCATTTTCAGTCTTCATGTTCCTGATACTGGAAAGAATAAAAGAGGTATTGAAAAAAGTGCCTGGAGGCAGCACCCCAAATGTTTCAAATTACTACTCTGAACGTTCATTAACCAACAAAAATATGCTAGGTGGAAGACAGTCTTTCGTAGGTATCAATCAAAAGCACATTTTCTCACAAATGAGCACAGAAAAAAAACAGCACTGGCATCTTTGTTTCTCCTGATTCTTTTCTCTACAAAAATACAGCTTTACGTTGTTGTTTGTTCTTCTAATGGGTGAATGTCTTTGAGGTCTTCTCTGCCTAAAGTGCTCCTAATGTAGAGCCAATACACATGCAAGGTTTGCACTGATTGTACGCTGCTCAGAGGATTTCAAAATAACCACCTCCAGAAGCTTTCCATTTTTCTCAGAATTCCCATATGAGTTTCCTAGAGACAGATTTCAACAGAGCACACAGTCTCCCCTTGGAAATGGATTTCCTGTAGAAATGGGCTACAGCAAAGGAGAATACCCCAGTGGAAGAACATCTTTCTGATTTCATAGAACTATGATGTGGAGGACAAAAGGAACGTATCCATAGATACTGGAAATGTTACAGCAGGCATTAAGCATAGCTCTGACCCTTTCCTCCTTTGCTTTCTTGAGCAGTTCTTACAGTCTCATTCTTTGTATTTTCCTACATTAGATTTCAGAGGTCCTCAGCTATCTCACTTGTAATTTCTGTTCATTCTAATGGTTTGGTTGATGTATGGCTTTCTTATGCTTTGCTCAGTATTTGATAGGGCTAACTCTTAAAAGTGTCTTTACTTCAGCTGCATTCCACATGTACTTCTCAGGGTTTCTGTGGCTCTGTTCTTCTATCTTCAGTGTGCTTGCTCACAATCTGCATTAAGCACCTTCCATTTCACTTGTGCACTTACTCTCACAGAAAGAGTACAATTAACATATCAGTGACCACTTATCAGCCAATGATGCCCCAGCCACATCTCTAGTTTAAATCTTCCCCAGTCCTGGATACCTAACATGGGCAATGTGTGAGAATAGAGAACACTTTGTCACATTCAGTAGGGTACATTGCGCACAGAGAACTCCCTTTTATCTATGTCTTGAAAGTGTCTCCTAAACACAAAGCGTATGACTGCAGAGATAAATCATCTAAGAAGTGAAATTAGTCTTTCCCTAATCTAAACATGTCTTCACGTTCTGACTTATACTATTATTGAGTATAAGTCTTTCATATTTATAAACACATGTATTATTAGTTATCTGAAATCATATGATGGGATTAGCTCAGGCCTTACAGATTGTTCTGACTTCAAGAAATACAGAAATTAATTCAATTATGCATTCCCAAATTTGCCTAAACATTTCCCTTACATTTCCTATGTTGAGAAACAAATAGACCAATAAATAATCTGCATCTTATAAGAAAGTATTATAATATTCATGATTATTACCTCCTTTAAAATGAGAACACCCATCAAGGAAATGAGGTCATATTTCGAACAGTTACTAGAACATTCCAAACTAACGAAAGGTGAAAGGCTGCTTCACTAATAACCATTCTTGAACATAAAGCTGGGAGACTTGAAAATGACTGCTAACAGGTCAAATCTGAATTTGCAGAGTGAGTACAAAGCCAGAGAAGCAAGAGTAAGAAAACAAGGTAACAAGGAACAATAATAGATTAGCACCATGCGGACATTCATGTGAAAAGTGATGCTTACAGGTAGATCATTACAAGCTGATCTTATTGGAATGCTAAACACAACTTGGAGCTGTCAAGAACTGGGAAGTAAGGAGTCAAAGCGATGAGAGTTGGCTATGATGCCAGAGAAAAGGTTAAAATAATACATGTTTCTTTTAAAACAAGAAGAATTTAGGGGATGGGCTGAGCCTATAGAGACAATATGCAATTTCTCAAAAATAAGCTCAACCTCATGTAACATTGACATATACTAATAAAATATAATTCTAAATGAAATATATATGAAATATATATATAATTTAAACTATATATGCATATATATATATATATACATATGTGATCATGCCTTTAAACTATTATGTAGCAAGATAGGTAATTTCCAAGATGTTTGGTTATATGCAAGCAAGGTTCAGTCTTTTTTAGAAAAAGACAACATCCATTTGGGGGTTGGTGTCCTTAGTAAACAGTCTATCCACAAGCTAGGCCAATCAGCATGCATCAAGGAGTTCCTGAAAGAAGGTTTAATACCAAGAACAAATGTTGCATGGTAGACAACAAAATTTCTGTGGTAGAAGTATCCGAAACCATACTATATGCAACCTAAAGAAGAATATTTTAAGGATAAAACTTTATAGTAATCTTCATCTATTATCTTGTTTTGAGTTACAGAGAAACAAAGAAATATATTCCATTTCCCATAACTTTTATAAACAGACAGTGAAACCACAGCCTTGTGCTTTTGAAGTACTAATTACCTGTCAGCTGCCATGTCAAAATAGAAGCACACAATCTTTAAATTTAGTTCACAGGAAAAGACAATCGACCATTTGTTAAAAGATACAGAGATAAGTACTGGTAAGAAAAACTTACTCTAAATGTGCATATGCATTAAAGAAATTAAATAAAAAAACATGTGATAGAAGAACTTATTCTAATGTTGAAAACTGCCTTTAAAAAAAATCACCAAGCAGTATCATAGAATAAGGAACTTAAAGAACTTAACCTCTCTGCTTGACCCATAGCAAAATTTAATAATATCTTCCCCAACCTGATTCTTCCCATTAAATCTATTCTGTTTAGGAGGAAGGTCAAGTACCAAGTGAGAATGATTTAGTGCTGTTCTTCAAATCCAATTCCATAATCACACTCTTGTCTCAAAATACCAGCTGGACATCAAAGATGAAAAGGGAAAAAAAAGGCAGAAAAATGAAGTCACACTCTCAAAAAAATTACAAAGCCGAAGTACAACCATTTCAAATTCTATCATCCTCAGTACAAACAGAATTTTTATCCATCAAATACTAAGCAAATGCAGAACCTATCACTAGCTCCACTGTGTTCAGTTTCTCAGCCTTCTGCAGGGAACACCACAGCCATTGCTGTTTCCCTCCTCTCTGAAGAACCTAACTTCTTTTGAAAACTCTCAGTGCCTCCATTAAATTCCTTTTCTGCCCATGCATAGCGGTCACTTGACCATAGAGAAGGTGGAATGTGAGAATCCCTGGTACGACTGAAAATACTTCAAACACAGGCAGGACTAACGTAGCCCAGTGGGTGGATAGTGGTTGTTTTGTTTATAATACCAAACTAATAGCATCTTATACTGGGAAAATAAATCTTCTTAAAATTATTGTCATTTATTATTATTATTATTATTATTATTATTATTATTATTGATGATGCTCTGTTAGGGATTTTGAGGAGGAAGATATTGTTTAAATAGATGCCCTAAAATAAAACTAGGTGAAGTAGTTACACAATTCTTTTAGTGTTAAATAAATTACCTCTCCTAGTTCTTCCTCTTAAAGCATTTCATCATCATCCCACAGATTAAAATTATTCTTTATGGATAGATTAAGATATTAAATATTCATGGCCAGAGAATATTTACCAGTGCAGAAAAAATGAATACCTATCATGTGCTCTGCTTTTCGTCATGTTCTTCATAAGGAAATAAGGGAAAGGTTGTTCTGTTTGAGAGATCTACAATATGTAAAGCCTAGTGAAAATAGATAAATGAGATTATATCAAACAAAAAAGCTTTTGCACAGCAAAGGAAAAAAAATAAACTACAATTTGGGAGAAAATATTAGCATGTCATATGTTTAGTGAGGGGTAAATATCAAAACCGTGCAACAAATTCAGACAACGGGAGGAAAATGGATAGTCCATTTTTGAAATGTGCAAAGGACCAGAATATGCACATCTCATAAGAAGATATAACAAATGGCCATGAAAAATATTTTAAAAATTCTCAAGATCACCAATCATCTCATAGATGCAAACTAAAGTTAAAACTGCAATGAGACAAGCCTCACTTCAGCTAGAATGGCAGCTATCGACAAGGCTAATGGTGACAAGTTTCAGTGAGGATGTGACACGACGGAACAGCTGCACACTGTCAGGTAGGATGCAAATTAGTACAGACAACTACAGAAAGCATTCTAGAGGTTCCTTTAAATAACTGACTATAATTTGACCCACAATATCCACAATTCCATTGACAAAGGAAATTAAACCAATTTTTCAAAGAGATACCTGCACCCCAGAGTTCACTGCAGAATTACCCACAATAGCCAGGATATAAATCAACTGAAGTGTCCATCAACCGATAAACAAAGACCATGTGTTACACCAACAAAAGTGACCTCTAGTTAGCCTTGAAGAAAGAAAGAAATCTTGTCATTGGGGACAGCATAGGTGTACCTGGAGGAAATTATGCTACATTAAAAAGATCCACCAAAGACAAATGCTCCATGATCACTCACATGTGCAATGTAAAAAAAAAAGTCCAAGTCATTGAAATAGAGAGTGAAATTGTGCTTACCAGAGCAGGGGGATTGGGGGTTTTACCAAAGGACTCAAAATTCAGCTAGGCAAGAGAAATATATTCATGAAATCCATTGTATAGCATGGTGACTATAGTTCACAATGATGTGTCATATTCTTGAAAATCATTTCCAGTGTTTTATGTTAAGTAAAAATGCATATATTAATAATTAGCTCAGTTCAGCCATTCTGTAACATACTCATATTTTAAAACACACACACATAAATAATTTTATCAATGTAAAAATTAATACCTAAAAGAAATCACTACTCTGTGATGAATCTAAAGGTATAATTAGACAAATTAAAGTCAAAAACCTACAGTACAGGACAAAATAATAGTGTAAATTGTGATCAGGCAAACTAGCTTTTGATTAGAATGATTAAGTGGTAGTATAAACTCAAAAGCATAAGATGCTTTTATGATCTAAGAACACTGGAACAAACCTCACAAGATTAAAGTTCCAGGAGATCTAGATGAGAAAAAACATCACAAAAGAGCTGAGAGGAAAGTCACATGAGCAGAACCTAACTGCAGAAAGTCCTATGCCTCATATGAGAGGCAAGGAAAAAGCAGTGGGTTGTGTCAGCTTTCCCGAAGATGGATCAAAGTTGTTGAGGCCCAAATTCAAGTTTACACATCATGCGTTGGACACCGATGAAACTGTCTTTCTAATCCCATCCTTTCCATTTTCCTTGGCAACTGACAATTTTGCCTACCTCTCAACCACTGCAGCAGAAATAGCTGACTGGCTAATGCAACAGCCATCCCTAACCTCTGCTCAGTTGCTGCCTCTCACAGCAAAGGCTAATGAGCTCACTGCTTATTTTCCCAGATTCCTTCACAGATAAAAAAACCTTCACATCCCTCCACTGACTGATGAGTCATTAAAGGGAAATCTGCTGTAGGCTTCTGGAAGAAAAAAACGCAACACCGAGGGAAGAGGCTGTCTTGCTAACATGTTCCTTTTTGTGCCTCAGACATGTAGTGATATTTGGACCTCTGACAGCCACCTTTTGATGAAGAGATGACAAAAAAATATAAAAAGTCTATATACCAAACATACAGTAGAAACACAATAATGCTACAGGGTAGTCTCGCTAAAATAATAGCCCAAACCTAGCTCCAGATTATTTTTGTTAGAATAGTAAATAATATGTATACCTTTAAATGTATCCATTATTAGTTAACATTTTGTCAAGTTTAGCACATGTACCCCTCATTTACTTTCCTATCCCCCACTCTCCGTAATCCCAAATCTATAATTGCCTCCAGGGAGGCGGTATTAATTTCAACCGCTCTGCTCTCAGGCTGCAGTAAACTGTTTTGGGGATATTGCACTGACTCAAGTCCTTTCCTGGAACTGCAGAAACAGAACCACAGAACCTGAACAGGAAAGTCCATCTTCTTACTGCCTGGCATCCTGTCTGAAGTGTGATTTAAAAAAAAAGTGACTGTTTGTTCCTTGAAAAATGTACTGCATTAAAAGCATCATCATTAATCCCCCGTCAAGATGCTCCCCATCATCTCAAACACACCTCATTGCTCTTGTCATTTCCTGAAGCAGTTCTAGGAGTCCCCTTTACTAAGTGCCCTTAGATGCACTGCTCCTGTTGCCTCAGTTTCCTGACCTGATTCAAATTGTGCACCTTATAGGGTCATTTTCACTTTGGAGAAGAGCCAGAAACTTCGCAGTGCCAGGCCCAGGGGTGGAGGTTGAGGGTGTGGTGTAGCAATTTCATGTGCTTGTATTTTCATGAGCTGCACTCAGCAGTAGCAGTCACTGCACTTATGACCACACCTTGTAAAGACATTCATGGAAAAAGACTTCCAGAACTGCTTAAAAGTGGCAAGAATGGCAGGATAATGTGTTAGAAGCAACAAGGTGTATTTCGAGGGGAACTGACATTAACGTCTGCTGACTGCTTTTTTTTTTACTTAAACATCACTGTATATTTTGATCCTATTCATGAGATATTAAACTTAGGTTATCATCACGTATGCTTTTATCCTGAAGAGAAAAATCTGCCTACAACGATAAAGTCTACCTGGGATTTAATTTTTTGGTGCCAGCCATTTCTGAGTGACCAGCACTTATGGCCTTTCTATAGTTCAGTCTGTTAACTATTCTTCAGATTCGAAATTCCATGTATCATCCTTGATTTATAATCTCTGCAAAATACATGCCTAGATTTCAGTAATACTTTACAGGAAAACTTTTCGATGATTGTTGTTCATTAGAAATAAAGAACTAATATGAGCTTTCCAAATGGTTAAGGCACAAGAACAACAGATTTTTCTGCTAAATAAAGAGTGAAACTGTTATCTTTCTCCAGGATTCATATCTCAGCTTCATCTTGTTGGCAGCAATGTGAAGTAGGGTAAATAATTTTACCTCCCTGGAGCTCAATTTACCTACCTATAACATGGGAATGGAAACTAGCTAACTCATAAGATTTTTGAGAACTAAATGTCAACAAAGAACATACGAGAGTGTAAGGTAGTAAATACTTTATAAATGTGAGTAAATTATCTGGTGCTTACATGAAAACCCTACAAATAGATACCTGATAATGAAAAACAGTTCATCAATTTTTAGCTGTGGTTCAAGAAGAAAATGAACTTTTTAAGCATACATAGTGTTTGCAGCATTATTTAGTACTTAAAATTCTGTCTAATATTAACAGTTAAAACAAACCTATTAAGAAGCTATAACTGTAACCACTCTGTGTTCTGAGTTTGCCTCGCTGCATGAGCGCAGTGGCCATGGTCAGCTCCATAGTGCCTGTTGTCCAGAAGATCTGCCTAGATGGAAGTGGTTACCTATTCTGGATAGAACTGTTTACTTTCTCTCCCAAGTCAAGAAGGACAAACAACTGAATCAAGACTAGGAACAAACAAACAAAAAAAGAGACAGATATTCAAGTATCTCCATTTTCTAAAAGAATCAACTTTTTGCTTCTTAGCCTATGAACACTCAGCCTTAGCACCTCAATGTTAGAGTACCTCTTAAGACACTATCTAAGCATCACAGGTGGAACCATTTGCATACCATCGTGTGGAATGAAAAACCCCACAGGTCATAACAGTGGAGAAATTTTGATACAAATAAAGCACACAGGATAGGGCTGGCAAGATAGCACAGCAGACTAAAGCACATGCTTAGGCAGGGTGCAGTAGCCAGGGTTCAATCTCCAGTGTGCTGTGCTGGCCCTGCCCCAGGGGCACTGAACAGGTGATTAAGACTGGGCGTGGTGGGGCACGACTTAATCCCAGTGCTTGGAAGGCTGAAAACAAGAGAATCACTATGAGTCCAATCTAAGTAGCGAGACCCTGTAGCCTCTGTACTAAATACATAAGAAAGGAAAAAAAACAGGATGAATAAAAACTTCAAAGCTTGGAAAGCACAGGAAATCAGCAAGCCACATGAGCTGTCTCACTGGTGGGGAATGTTCTTTGTAAGGGGACTTAAACTATAGACTTCTGATGGATCTAGGACTCAAGGGCATCACATACCTATGAGTACACAGCAGAGCATAGGACGAATGGTCTATCACCTCCATGAAAATCCAAGAGGCCCCCAACCCTCCCACTCCACACGGACTCCCTGCGCTGTCACTCACACTAAACATACCACAGCACTCACCCCGTCATTGCTTCTGGCCAATGCCAGACAACTCCAGCCAGCCTTACCTACCGGGCCCATATATACGCCTCCATGGGACACACCATGTAGCCTTTCTCCTCCTAATTGCAGCTTTTATAAATCTCAATATTTCCATCACAGTAAGCCCTCTGTCACCATCACTACACTAGTGGCTGTTGCCTGGTCATTTGTTTTGGTCTTGCACCTTCTTTGTACTTCACTTGATAGCTTTTGTTACAAAACCTAATTTTTGGATGAAACAATTGAAAATCATCCTTATACCTCTTAATATTATGAAAATAAATCTATGCAAATATATTATAAAATATTGTATAAATTAATACTACAAAAGTAAGTCCTAATTCTTACATACATTATGATACACTTTCAGTAAGAAGAGAGGAGAAGCTGATTTAGTTAAGGTCAGGAAAAGAGCCTAGCTTTCAAAGAACACCAACAGATAATATCTAAGTAAAAATCAAATCAAGAAATAACAGTACAAGTGTGTTTTTCTTCATAATATAAAACTAAATCTCAAGGGAAACAACTCCAAGAGTCAAAACTGGCTAACTCCCAGGAATGGGAATTGAGCAGAGTAGAGCAACAAAAATTCACTGTCCTTCATGGTGGATCATATCAAAATCTAGGATTTATTGCTTTGTTTTTTGAGACAGGGTTTAATTATGTACTCCAGGCTGGCTTTGAGGTCACTATGTAGCCCAGGCTGATATCTAACGTGTGATGGTCTTCCTGAATCATCCTACCAAATTCTAGGACTACAGGTTACCATACCTGGCCCTAGAAATCTATAATTTTAAAGATTAACCTTGAAAAATAAAACATAAGCACAAATATGCATATACTTGAAGGAATATATTTCCTCATTTAGTTGTTAATTCTACACACAGTTTTGATTTAACATCCTATCTCCTTCAAAATTGTTCAACGACCACATGGTTAAATCAAGTTCACAAGTCAATATGATTAACTGTGATGCACACTTTAAACAAATCTCAGAAAATCTGCAGCTAGGTGCTATCAACCAGGCACTGACACATCAGTCTATAGAGTATTTCCCAAATGGATTTTTTCACACAGAGATCATCTTATATATCTAAAATTACTCTATTGATTTTTAAATGTGATTTACATAGAGCTTGATAGCAATATATTCATTGAATACAGAAAAATAAGGTTATATTTAATGTTCAATTTCCATACTACACCACTGAGGATGATACAACTGCAGGAGATTGCTACCTTAAGAAAATCTGTAAGTCACTCATTATATTTGAATCAAGCCTTCTCTTTCCAACTAATATTTTTTAAATTAGTCTTTATCCCATTATTATACAGCTTGATGCTTAAAAGTTAAAGTGAGCATTTTGGGAATGATTTTCTCATGTTTAGTGTAGCTCAGAAATACAGATTCACAAACATTATTAGAAGTGTGACCAACCACACTGAGAATTTCTACAAATAAATGGTGTTAGTAAAGTTAGCTATTAAGAGTTCACTGTCAGCATCTAGCTGTTTTTCCTCCTATCAACAAAAACTTTTCTTAGATAATGCTGTATTTGACAATTTCCTCAGCCTGTTATCTTCTGGAGTTCTTCAGATATGTTCTGAAGAACATATGCAAACATTCAAATATGTTTGCACTAATTCACAGTGACTTTGGTCTTCAATGTTTAGTAGATCAGAAGATTTTAAATTGCATTTTTCCCCTGTAAAGGAACAGAGATCTAGGTTTCACACATATTCACAGAGTTTTGTATGTCACTTCCCATTGACCTGCAGAGATGCACTGCAGAGAATTACTGTAAAGCTTACATGGTACTGCTTATATTATACTGTATGTATGTTACATAGCAAGTGTTCAAAATGAAGTCTAAAAACTACATTCTACTTTTAAAAGAGTGAACTCTATAATATTTGATCGAGTTTTCAGAAAGTAATTTCCTACCCCAGATAGTGATTAAAATAGAGTGATCAAAATGAAAATTTATCAGATAACTTCAGTATGGCTAGAGCAATTCCATATTCAGCATCACAGCCATGGTTCTATTTAGCTTTGTTACAATTTTAAATTAACTTTACATCAGTAAATTTTAAAAATTAAAATACAATTTTTAACAAAGATTTTTTTGTTAACCAGCACATATACACTGCATTAATGTTGCCTTCCTTTACCAAAACCTTTATCCAAGTATTCTAGAGTGTACCACGCTAGAAGTTGAAAGCCTATAAAATCAATCTCATAAGCGCAGAGATGAAAGCAAATACAATCAGTACGAATAATGCATCCGCATTGAAATCAGGCAGTGGTTCTAAATTTTCATCCTGAACTTTAAGGTAAATTTGCCACAACTGAACTAATTTGAGATTAAACAAAAAAATTGACCTTAATTGTGCTCATAAGAAAGCAGAGTAATATACTGGATATCCAACCTGCTCAAATGTCTCATCAGTGTCTCTCAATATGAGGTCCCTTGAGGAAGTGGCTGAGGAAAGCATCAAGAATGAATAAAATCTCTCCTTGGAATCAGTTCCTCCCTCTTTGGACAACAGCAGAAAGTCCAAGCATTTCTCACTTAGGAAGCAACTTCCAAACAGTATTATTGAATCTAAGCCATGGAAAAAGCTTTCAGTGTAAGCACAGTGTGGACTGGCTCATCTAATCGTCCACGAGCAGTAGGACCTCTATGGAGCTTCCTGCTCCAACCAGGAGGCCCACTCACCACAAGCGCCAAGGCCCAGGACAACCCCAAGGCAAGGAAAGCAGGAATGAATCCATGTCACAAGCCAGATTAACATGATGTCTCATGTTGATAGATTATACCATACACATCATTTGATAATGTAACAAATAAACAAAGGCATTAATCAAATATACTCTCCATTCCTAATTAAAATGCCTTTATAAAACTGGAAAAAAGGAATACCTCTTAATATAATATCCTTAATGTGATAAAGTAGAAAAAATACAATTGAAAGAAAAGTCAAAACTCAAGAATGAATGTTGAAAGTTTATACTAACTCAGAATATAAAAATTAAGGAAACAACAAACAATTTTTGGAGAGTGTATAGTAATCAGAAGTCTTGAAAATATCCAGAACCTTTCATTAACCACCTCCATTTCTAGATTTTTGTCCTCTGAGATAATCAAATACATGAATGAATTCACAGACACCTGTTTTTTAAAAATATAGAAAAACTTAAAAATTGAACAAAGCAACTGATAGAGTAATGCATATGCATGCTTGCATATTATGATCCAAGTATCTGTTAAAATAACATGTGCCATTTGAAATGCTACTCAAACAACATAAGGACATGGGGTAAATGATTCTTGTATTTTTAAGTGAAATAAGATGTAGAAAAACATTCTCTTTATTTTGTTAAAAGTGTCTACTTATACCCAAATAACATAAAAACAATTATGTCTTGAGTTTTAACAGTGATAGGTAAAATTATACATACTTTTTCTGATACTTTTGTTTTATATTTTTCCCTCTTTATCTAAAATCAACATCTTTCTCTTATAAATTGTGAGCCAACATTACACATAAAAGGTTTCTTTTCAGTAAAATGTTTGATGACATTGTCAACAAAAGCTCCTTGCAAATGACAGCAATGCAAAGACATAAAGACAAAAAAGTCAGTACTTAATGATTCTACACCCAGAAAATCTTGGTTAACCAGGATAGGAATAAATGGAATATATCCAAATACAAAATACTGTATGATGCCTAATTTTTTCCTGTTTGTTTGTTTTTGTTTTGTTTTGTTTTATGTGTGTGGGTGTGGGGCTGGCTCAGCCCACCCTGAGGGTGGGTCTGGCATGGCATGTGGTGCTGAAGATTGAACCGTGGTCTCTGCATTTGCCTAAGCTTGCCTAAGCAGGTGGTTTAGACTGCTGAGCTATCTCATCAGCCTGAATACAAAATACTGTATAATGCTGTTACCAGCAAATGGAGCTTGCCAAATGCCTGGTAAAACAGGTTATGACAATTGTTTCAGTTTAACTAAACAACTCCTTAACCTGGCTGGTTCCTACCACACTCCTTCTGAGCACACTTGCTACAGACAAATCTGTGAAGTTGAGATCTCAGCAGAGGTACACAAAGTGGTCTGTGCGTTTGTTCAGCTGAATGCAGGACGTGGAACACTGTCTCTAAGAGCCATGTGGGCAGTGGCTCTGAAGTGACCTGAATAGGGGATGAGTCTAACAGATACCTTGGTCACAAGTCAAAAACCAAGCGAGGAAGTTAATGACAGAGTACAGCAGATCATGCCATGTGTCAGACCACACGTTACCTCTGAGAAGAGAGGAAGATACTCTCATGCCCAGCTCTCATTACATAGTGAACATCACTCCAGCCATGATGGTATGTAAGAACGTTGATGCCGCTATATGATACTCTGCAGGCTGCATGAAATCTAAGATATTTAAACACACAGTAAAAACTGTCCCCAAATGACTCTTGTCCAGAAATAGGTTGAGTTGCACAGAAGTGGTCCTCAGAATGCTATAAAGATCTTCAAGATTGAGATAAATGTATTAACTAATAAAAAAGCCAAGTACTATAGTTTAAAACTCTTTAGACCTAGTTTACCATTTGTTCATGACCCACATAGTTCTAAAGATAGAGTTCAACCTCTTTAGATTAAAAATCTGGGGCAAAAAATGGTGAATATGCTTTCAAGCAAATAAATTATATCTGTGAAATACCAAAAATCATGTGGCTATTTGTACAAACAATTTTCAAATGCAAGTAACCTACATCTTGCATAAACCAGATATTTTTCTATATATTCTATTATCCATTAAATGTTAAAACTGACATGTGCATCTAAAATCAGAGTGCTTTTTTTGATATAATGATGTAATGCAGAGTTGTTCACTATTGTCGCTATTGGCGGGGTAAGTCTGTGTGGGTGGGGCTGTCCTACGTGTTGCCTAATACCAAGCAGCATCTCTGGCTCCTCTCACTGAAGATCAACACCAGTCTCTCCTTGTGTGATTGTGAAAAATCAAAAATGTCCCATTGGAAGGGAAAAACCCATTTCCAAATTTGGGGAGCACATATGCACTGACATTTTGAACATTTAATGGGCTATTTTCAGGTCTAGAATTGGGCAAGAACAACAACAGACATTTTAGTTGTCTGCTATTATTTAATCTAACTTGAGTAAAGTTTATTTATTCTTTTTTTTCCCAGTGGTTGGAAAACATAGGCAAATGCTACAGGTAAAGGTATAAAATTCTGTTGGCAACAGAGATCCCTCCATAATTAGCACAATAAAGGATATTATAGTTTTAAACAGGTATAGGCAAAAATTGGAAGACTCAGGGCCAGCCAAACTGCTCACCAAATTAAAGCGCCTACAAACAGGTACAAGGGCATGGAGTTTGATGCCCAGGCCTGCCTTGCTGGCCCCGCCCCCAGGGCATACTGAGATGGCAATTGAGACTGGGTATGGTGGTACACGCCTGTAATCCGAGCTATTGAGAGGCTGTAAACAGGCAGATTACTGTGAGTCCAATCTAGTAGTGAGACCTTGAACACCCTGTAGGCCCTTCTCTAAAAAATACAAAAAAAAAAAAAAAATCTTTCTCTTCCCACAGATTTAAATCTCTCACTCACATCTGTGTTCCATTCTAATACGAACATTGTGCAGGCCACATGGTTGTGCAGAACCAATGGTTCTGAATATCTTTTAGTAATGTAATCAATGATATTGAGTTGAGAGGGACTTGAGATCACCACGCAGTGATCCCTGGAAGTCAAGAGAATTTATACAAAGAAGGCAGACTGATTGCAAGATTAACAATATTCAAATGTCTAGAAAGGGGTAGGGGCCATGTTTAAGCTAGGGATGAGGAACATGTGAGAGAACAAAAGAAGGATGGTTGGGATCTTCAGCCTTAAAACATGACTGATCTGCAATAGGAAAGGTCATGCCCTTGACCAGGACAGCTCTGCAGGAATCTCTGTTTATGGGTGGAACACAGGTTAGAGTTCAGTCCTGCTTGTAAGAATCACGAGTTTGAGCAATAAGCTACCCAAAGCAAGTACAAGTGGGCTTCCTAGAAGAAGAGGATTTCACTCTTGAAGTAGCTTCTCAGGCCACATTACTTGACTAAGTGGTCACCATAAGCAAAATGTTCTCACTACACCATGTATAGATCACAAACTAGCAGAACTAAAGGGTTTGACTTTCTGATCTGCTGTTTGACTAAGTCTTGGCCAAATGGAGTAGGGCATGCTCAAAAACAAGGAAGAATGGGTTGGACAGCACACAGAAAAACAGCCGAGCTGATCAAAACAAATCTACATTTCAAATGGTCAAGTTGACAGGGTCTGGGATACCCAGATAATTGACTAAAATTATTTCTATGTCTGTCTATGATGAAGTTTCCTGAAGAGGTTAGGACCTGAATCACAGGTTTCAGTAAAGAAGCCTGCCCTCCTCTCTGCAGATGGGTATCGATCTCCTGAGTCTCTAAATAGTACAGTTTAGGGGAAGTTGAGTTTACTCTAACTGCTTGGGCTGAGAATCTTCTGCTTTGGGGCTCTTGGTCCCAAGGTCTTTAGGTTTAGATTGGAGTCAAGACCATCAGCTTCTCAGGCCTTCAAACTGTGCCGCAGACCTTTCTGAGTCTTAACTTGTATATGGCAGATAGAGAAACTTCACCTCCCCAATTATGTGAGCCAATACTTTATCCTAGCCCTCCTTTCCTCCCACTCTGCTCTCTATTGGTCCTGTTTCTCTAGAAATCCCTTATTAATATAGCCTTGAAACTGTTTTAAATTTTATTCACTGAAACACAATTCCTCCTCTGGCTGTGGTTAGAATTAATTTATTCCATTCAAATGAAATGTTTATGCAATGTGTGGGAAGCCCTGTGCCAAATGTTGTACAGGATACAGCTCTGAACAGGTCTTATTCTTCTCAAACTGTCGGTATGATCATTGACTTGGGTGTCCACTTGGCTAGCTTAGAGTGCCAAGCTACTTAATCCAAAACTCATCTAGGTATTTCTGTGAAGGTCTTTGTTAGACAGAGCACACAGCATCTTCAGCACTATTCATGGTTTTAGGCAACCACTAAGGTCTTAGAGTGCATCCATCATGGAAAGAGTGCACAGGGTAAACATCTACTGCATCTTGGAGGAGCCAGCTCTTACTTCCCTGGTTAGATATAGTCTGCTCTTATTTGAGTTTTATTGCCCTGATAGATATAAAAGGAGGTAAGCCAGTACTTAAAAACTGATAAGTTTCACATCATAAGTTGGATTTTCCAGTCTCCTTTGAAGTGCTGGGAAATCTGGAAACACTGGGGGAGAATGGATTCTGCATACTTGGAAGGAGCTTCGGCTCCCTGTCTCCTACCACTTTCCATCATGCTTTTGCTTGTTCCATCAGCTTCATAAAGCTACCCACTCATATCCTATTGTCCTTCATCTTGGGGATAAAATCATAGGATACACTCCATCTCACCAGCCAAGACAGCAAGGTGAGTGGCAGGGAGCTGTGGGCTGGTCTCAGACTCCAGTGAAACCAGCAGGCTGTTCTCTGCCATCCTTGTGCTCTTCACATCCCAGGAGGGGATTGAGGAGGACCTGGCCAACTGTGGCCAGTTCCTTTATCAGTCATTAGCAGAGCCAAGCAGGATCTGCTTAGTGAAAAAGCAAACTACTCATTCTTCTCATCATTAGCAATTTTCACAACAGATTCAATGGGAGCATGCATTGAAAAATATGGTCTAAGAAGGAAGTTAGAGATTATGGGAGAGTATTTTAAATTCCTTCCAGCTAACCTACATTCTAAAATCCATCATCAGGAAGAGATGCTTTTAAAGTTCACATTCTGGCAGAAAGCAAGGGCTGACATGATTCAATCATACGAATGAGAAACTACCTGAAAATAAAGCAAACTAGCCAAAATCTGGAGATCACAACACTGAATGACAGAAGAAGAAACAGCTTGTCATATTTTGACACACCTACATTTTGAGCAAGCCAGACTTAGAACAGGCAATTTTTTACTTTCATTATTCCCTTTCTGCTCTGATAATCATACCCAGCTAAGGAATCCTGAGTTTACTGTCATGGTCACTACTAAATTCTATAATTCCTATACATACAGCCCATGAGTGGAAGACCTGATACCAGATGCCCACCTGCAGGGAGAAGAGTCTTATGGACACTTGGCTTGGACAGTGGACACTATCACTGTGCCAAAGGTTCACTCCTCTTTGGCTCAGTAGAGCCCCTTGCTGAGACAGGCTTGGTGAAAGGAACATGAGCTAAATTCCAGTCTCAGTCTGCCTTCCTGTCTGGATGCTTCAGTAGGGTGCCAAAATCACACAAGTGAAGTAAATATTCCAAATTGTTGGTTAAAACATCATAGTTTCTTGTCTACAAGTAGACACAGAGGAAGAAAGGAAAGAGAAAAGCAAACTCTATGAACAGTAAGACAGAACCCAGATACTCAAATCATGTGCCCCTCCATTCCTTCAGGGAGCAGCTAATACATGCTAGTCAGGATTCAAAGGCACCTCAGACGTAATCCTTAGAGAAGCTAAGGACACTAGAGATGTGTCAACAAAAGTATGGCAGGTATAATGGCTTCGGAGAAACGCTGGGAGCCTGGGATTATTGGTGGTAGCAAAGCTCCTAAAGATTAGACACCTCATATTTATACTTTCTAGATGCTGTCCCTCATGGAATTTCTGAAGGTGCCTGCTGTGTGCGCATATGCTGCTTAGAAAATGCAGGGCTGACAAATGGGAATTAAAACCAATACATTGTGTTTGTAGTCATCTATTTCTTCAAAAAGTCCACAAGGAAGATAGCCAATTTACAAAGAAATACGCACTGAAGTCCAGAGTTAAATGGTAAAAAAAGTTCTCTAAAATAAATGCAAATGGTTCTGTTAGCAAACAAAATATAATTCCTTCCTTCTTCTTGTAATGTAGTGTGCCAGATACAGATGCTTTGAATTTAAATCACAAATTTAAATCCACCATATCCTGAACATTTGGAAGGTGAAGAAAATAAGGGTCAAACCTATATTTTTAGTTACTGTCTCACCTAAAGAACCAGAAACTGGCTTCTTAACTACTCTGAAATATTCTCTAGATTCCATGTGGCAACTATCCCACATTAAGCTCCATTTTCCCTTTCAAAATTTACTCCTATCAGAAGTGGAGGAATATTAAGTACAATAGATAGTAGTTGTATAAAACCTTCCTACATGCCAGGCAGTCTTCTAGGAGTACTATGGTAATTTATCTCTTCTTCAGAGATTCTCCTTTTTTCTGATAAAGAAAATTAGGTACAAATGTTCAGTAATTTTCCCAGGAACAGAGAAATGACTAGGAGCTCTAGGATTTAAGCCAAGACCCTCTTGCTTTACAGTCTACAATATCAAACACAATACCTCAAGCCTCTGTAATGACCAAAATCATTCTATTATGCTCACTATGATGAACTGTAATTATCAGCTGAGGTGACCAGTTCCCCAACAGCATCATGTGCTCCTTGAGGACAGACTTCTCAACCAGAGCACATAGAGCTTATAAAGCACCCCATGAATATATGCTAAAATAAGTGAATGATATTTATACTTATGGTTCTAGCTTAAATTATGTATATCCCTACTTTAAGAAACAACTTACTATGTAGGCCACAGGAAACAAGCTAAGTTAGGTGAAACACAGAAGTTAAAAGAAAAAAGTCCTAAGTGGTCCAAGATGTTCTGGGCATGCATTGTTCACCCACCCAGCACGAGCTGACAGCAGAAAGGGAGCAGAGTCTCTTAGGCAGACACTGTGGTTTGTGTCTAGTTGTATCTCCAAAGCCTCATGCAGTCATGGAGCGGACTTCTAGACTTTGTGATTAATTCATGATCCAGTGCTGGGATTACAGGCGTGAGTGCTGCCGGGATATGGAGTGAGTGCTACACCCAGCCTGGGGAAGATGGCCTGATGCAACAGAAGGGAGAAACACTTGCTCTCCGTTGCCACTGTTGCCACTACTCCTCTCATTTACTCTTGATGTTCTGCTGTTTTCTGCCACCACCATGAACTGCTGCCCTCTGCCATGAGCCACTCTGCCTTGGAGCCAGCTGAGTACGGACTGAAATCTCCACCAACTGTGAGCATTTCTGCCTTAATTTTGGGTGTTATTTTATCCAAGCTAGGAGAGAAAAGTAACCCAGACAGTAGAGATGCCCAAAACTGCAGTGAAGAAGGGCAAGAGAGGAAGTGACAAAACATTCAGATTATCCTGGGACACAATCTCAATTAACATCTCCTCCTTATTGGTAGTAGGAAATCAGTGCAAGATGCTACAGGGATTTCATTCTCTAGCAAAGCAGAGAAACAGGGGTAGGAAGAGGGAGAGAGGTGAGGGGAGAAGAAAGGAAGGCAAAAGGAAAGAACAACATCCATCTTTATGAAGCATGGTCTGGAAGTGAGCACACCTGAAGCCTCAAACTAGAATACGAAAGGTAACTACCATGTCCTGAACCAGAAACACAGAAGGTGCACTCAGAGAAGCACAGATAATACCATCAGAACCAGCTAGAACAATCACCAGGTTTCAATGCCTAGTCCACATGCCATGCCAGCCCCAACCCCCAGAGAGTTGGGGTGTGGTGGTGCATGCCTATAATCCCAGTTCTGGGGAAGGCTGAAAATAGGAGGATCCTTATGATTCTGAGCTGTGTACTGAGACCCTGTACCAGACACTTTTTTTAAAAACCCACAATCACCACCTATTTATGCAAATTCAAAATTGTTTCCTATTTTTCTCTTATAAAAAAAAAAACAGATTAAGAAAAACTCTACCCTAAAACCAGCTTGTATTCTTTACTATCTCAAGAGAGGATAGTTCTTGAGTTTTAAAGCTTTAAAATGCATTTTGAATGCAGAAAGTGAGAGAATGCTTCTTAGAGAAATAAATTTTATTTTTTCATGAAAAACTAGTAATATGTACCAATAATTTAATGAAACCCAGTTTCAACCATCACCATCTGTTACCAACTCCTGCGTTCTGGTCCTGTATCAGGCCTAGGCACAGGATCTGCTCACAGTTCCATCAACAGAAAAAAAGAACAGACACCCTCTGAGTGCCCATAGGATGCTCTAGGTAGAGATTTCCCCATTGGTATCGTAACCACGGCCTGTTACCTGTATGAGTGCACCTCCTCTTGCCACCAAGCTCCTCCCCTGCATCAGCAGCTGTCATCATGTAGCTATCCCCACTGTGTTTGTAATAAAACCTTTACCTTCTACCTAATATTCTAAAAATCATAATAGTTGCATAACACTATCTGAATCAGTGTGATCATCATATCCTTTTTTCTCCCTAGAGAGACCTATAAGAGGAAGCAAAATTACAATGAGAAGGTTAAGGGTGACCACGGAATCCATTCAATATTTAAGAATCCTTTAAAGCTGTGTATAAACTAGCTCCTTCTTATCTCAGTCCTCCTCCTGTACTCCGGATTGGTCTCTAGCCTACTGGCCCCTTTCACACTTAAGGATTTAATAATGCAGCTTCATTCTGAAATGCCCCTTTCCCTAATCTTTTCACTTTGGGGACAGAGGGGATTGTAAGAGGGCTTCATGCATGCTAAGCACACATGCTCTCCTGAGCTGCACCCACAGGGCCTCGACATCACCCTGTCTTAAACTCTAAACTGTCTATTTCTGTGATCTAAACTACCTTGATCTTTGCCTTGTTTGCTTTTTCATTATTATTTTTTATTGGATTTAAGCAATAAAGAGATAATCACAAGTTAGGTGGTTCAAGGCTCTCAATAAATGGTTACTTACTAAAGTAGGGCAGAGTGTGGAGCAATAAGAAGAAGGGGAACACATCAAGGCCTGGGCAGTGAGGGTCAGGCATGCCCTAGGCTTGGGGGACAGCAAGAGAAGCAGATGAAGGCAGAAAGGGGAGGAAAGCGTCTTGAACACCGCAGACCACCAGCCAGAGATGTGACCTTCAAGATCTGTTTATACTAATCCAAAGAGACCCCAAAGAGAAGAAGCAAGAGAATAAAGGCTCAAATACTATCCTCCATTGCCCTTTGATCTCCAGCAACAGCTCCCTGCTTGCCAAGCCCAGCAAGAAGCAGAGAACAAGGAATCCCTTGAGGAAGACTGAGGGTCACCAAATTCTTTTCTGTAAAGTACCAGATAATGAATTCCTTTGGCCTCGTGTGCCAGATAGTATTTTTGGTAGCCAATGCTTTTGCTGTTTTAGGGCTGAAAGCATACACAGAGCGTAGTTTGTAAGTAGATATGGTAGGATACAAATAAGGCTTTACCAATGCAAATTAGAATTTTATATAATTCTCACCTATCATGAAAACACTTCCTTTGATTTATTAAACTACTTAAAAGCATCAGTCCTATCTCATAAGCATGTGAGAATAGGTACCAGCCTAGATTTAACCAGTGGGTGGTAGTCTGCCTGGCTGGATGTGGACCTGGATCTGAAGTAACAGGCAGAGAATGTCAACACCTCTGTCTTCCTAGGCTCCAGCCAGTCACCAGGAGTGGTGACCTTGCTCTACATCCAGTGCAATGTGTTGCATCCAAGATACACTAAGTGGTCAGCAAAAATTTGTCGAGTGACTCATCATGTGAGTTTTCTGTTATTTATTTCACTTTATGAACAAAACAATTGGAACTATCAAAAGCCCATTAAATCACACTCCCTGAAAACGTCTCTGAAACACCATTGCATGGCATTGCTGCTTTTATTACACAACAACAAACTGTGTGGCAGATACAGCGCACTCAAAGGATATAAAGGGGCAGGGGGAGTAAGCATCTTCATATATTGGCTATTGGGACCCCAAGGCACTTCATCCACAGTCTGATTTCGGTAGAAACATGATACAAAAAGAGAAAAAGAATGTTTTCCTTTGCCTTAAGCTAGAGGTAACTCTAGGACTGAGCCTCAGGGACTCTGTATGCTTGACTATCGATTCACTTTCTAATCAAAATGGATAAGTGTGCCCACTCAGGATACAGCTAGACAGAGGATGAATGACACAGAGGGGAATTTCCTGCACAAGTTTAGACTGATCGGAGTCTAACACAACACCACCTGGGTCCTGGACGGGTGGGTGCTTCCTCGCACTGGGTGAAGGATGCTGTCATTTGATATTGTCCATAAGCCCCTCTAGGAAAATCTAAATTAGTAGTGACACCAACAGTTTTTATAGCAATTCACTGTTCAATTAGATAATAAAAATATTCCTCCTGAATGAAAAGGATAAAAATAGAAGACATGATTAACTTATACCATATTAAATATGAAAGGTGTTTTTAATAGTAATAGCACATGGATAGTGACATTTTCATACCACTAGAAAGCCACACACTGTTTTCAGACCTGTACACATGTATATAATTTCATTCACCCGTGAAAATTATGAGACAGGAACTATTATTATTTCCATTTTAGAAGTCAGAATCCTGGAGCACACGTTGGTAAGCAAGCTCCCAAGATTATTCAGTTAGTAAGTGGTGAGCAAGCATCTGGGTCTGGCTTTTAGCATCTTCACTATTCTGCTCATTTCTATCCTAAATCATCAGTCCACTGAAGTTTTGCTCAAGAGATTCACATAGTTTATAGAAATGACATCATTCATGCACTTAAAGCACTTATATCAATACCCAAGAAAACAGGCCCAAGGAGAAGGAAGCTAAAGGACCGCACATCACCTGCTATCTTCACCCTTTGCCTTCATGGCTGAGTGCAGTTCAGCAACTGTTTACTCAGCATCTATTTTGCATCCTAAAAGAACGTTGGACACCTCTGAGAAAACAAGCAGAAGATGACAAGGGCCCAATTATAAGAGTGGCCCATGTGTAAAAACTAGAAAATGTTAGACCAAAAAAAAAAAAAAAAGATCAACAAATGCCAAGTACTGTACTTGTTTATATTTCTATAATAAATTTATTTAAACACACATCATGTATTTTGGTTGTATGTCAACAAGAACAAAATGAACAAGCAGCTGTTCTTATTCTATAAGTAAATTCAGTATGGGGACACTGAATTGCATTTTTGGTCTTCTATAAAATAATTTAGTTTCTCAAGGAGAGGGATTTAAATGAGGGAAGAGAACTCTCCTCAGGCAAATGTCAGGTGAAGATGCTACCCAGAACAACTACAGAAAGTTCTATCCTTGGAATGTTTAATTTTATTTGCCACATTAAATGAACTAAAGGTTACACAGATAACTGGTCAAATATATGTAGTATGTCTACAAGCATAGCAAGACAAAGAATGAATGACATAGAGGGGAATCTGACAGAGAATGTCAGCACCTCTGTCTTCCAAAGTTTATCAGATGGATACCTATATGTGTTTTATAAGGTCATATTTCATCCCCAATATATACAATAAAGAGATCAGAATTCTCCCTAAGATGATTCAGTGATTCTGCACACAACGAAAAGTGCAATCAGTTCCTCAGGAAAGAAAGCACCGTCTTTGAGTGATATTTACTCACTGTCATATTCCATAACATATAGAATATATGTTCCTCAAATTATGAAGGAGTTATATACCTTATACCCTTGTTGAATAGGAAATAGCACAAGTTGAAAGTGCGTGGATACACCTAACCTACCAAGTACTACGACCTAGCAATGCATAATATTGGCTGTACACCCTCATGATCATATGGCTCCCTGCAGGCTGTAGCTATTGCCACTGTCATGCATCATAGAGGATATCATCTTGCATATCCAGAGCCTGCTAAAAGACCAAACCATAAGTATGGTTTCTGCTGAACATACATCAGTTTTGTGCTATCACAAAGTCAAATAGTCCCGAATCAAACCATTGTAAGTTGGTGCTACGGTTTGGATATGGTTCAGTTGCATCCTCCAAAGTTGATGGGTGGGAGGCTTCATCCTCAGTGTGGCATTATTCGGATGTGATGTGGAAACTTTAAAAGTTGGGCCTGGTGGGAGCTGCTTAGGTAATGTTGGGAATGCACTCAGGAGAGGCTGAGGGAAGCTGGTCGCTCTTTGGCTCACTGTTTAGTTATGTGACATCTTGCCCCCATGCACACCCCCACAGTGACCCTAAGCCAACAGGATCAACTACGGACATCCAAAACTGAATAAATCTGCAATAAGGCAGAAAAGAGATAGAGAGATGAGACAGAGAGAAACGGGGAGATGATGGAGAAAGAGATATAGAGAGAGATATCTCCAGTCTGGTATTGGTCCAATTTCCTCTGGTCATGATTTATTACCAAAGGCCAACCCCACCCTTTCCATAATTGCCTATTGATTTAGTTGCATAAGGAGCCCAAAGAAACTTCCCAGTCAATGGAAACACTGTTTTCTTTTGGTGAAATTTTCTTCCTTAGGAATTAAAACTATAGACCAGAAGAGCATGAAATTTCAGGTAAGCAAGGAAAACGTTCACTATTGAGTCACCAGGGGTAACCATAATCCACGCTCTCATCTCTGTTTCTTGATGCTTGGATCTTGAATCATGCTTATGTGAGAAATTGTGCTGCATATTGGATGCTGATTCAGGGCACACACAATTCTACAAAAACTTGTCCCAGATGTGCAAAATATCACCACCTATCTGGTTGGTACTGTACAGGAATTAACATGACCCTCAGCCAGTTTAACACTAGAAATTCCTCTCTAGCCATCTCTCTTGGATCTACACAACCTATGTCATCTGTCTTTGATTTCCTTCTCCCTACTGCTCCTTTTGTGTCTTTTTTCTTTTACCTGCCTTCCCCATAACCACTCATCTTCATTGGGTATAGAATTATATTTAGCCAGGGATGTAATAGTTTTCTTGCTCTGGCTCTATGCCTTCTCTTTCCCTAGATATTTTCTTAAACAAAAATAGCTTCTTCACTAAACACAGTTTTGGTAACAACTATTAAAATAATGATTTTGTTCAATCTCCATAAATAAATATCATATTATATACATATATATATATCCCTCTTCAGAATAGTGTTATATATATACACTATAGTGTATAAATCTATTCTGAAGCAGGATATACCCTTATTTTAAATAATAAAGCAGATTTCATTAATTTGGCCTAACATAAATAAATGTTTTGTAGTCATTTTTGTACTTAAAATATGTAAATCCTTTTTAACCTAACAAGGTTCAGCTTATTTACAGGGACTATAAAAAGGTTGATGTCTCATATTAAAAAGAATGTGTTATTATGTCCGTTCTGCAAAATTCACTTATACAATTATTTCTCTTGTTTTTGAAAGAAGCTTGCTGCTGCGAGCTCAGGCCTGTATTCTAGAGCGAGCCTCCGTCTGTGGGGGTGCCACATCTATGGATTTCAAGAGCAGTTCATATTCTAGCCATTTTAGGCCACTGAAGACAATAGCCCTTTCCTAACCCAAGTCTGTGGCAGCTCCTTCATGCCAATCATGAATGAGAAGACCAACTCTTCACATGGCTTTTTAAGTACACAATGATGCACCTTTAAACATACTGTGATCAGAGTGGAAGATGTCCTCCCACCCACAGAAGGACATCATCCTCCCTTCTTCTGCAACGTAAAGACCCCTTCTTTTCCAGGCATGGTTCCCATCTCTCTGCTTGGTATCTATTCACATAAAAAACATTTAATAATTTTGAGTTTTGCACTATGGTTATAGAAATTATGACAACCCTAATACATAAGGCATAAACATGAAAATGAACATTCTTATTAAGGAACAAAGATATATGAGCATCAATTTTTCATATTTTCTCTTATTAGTGCATATTAGCAATGAACAAGTATGGGTTTCATGCATCTAACATATAACATACTTTTATTACTTCCATGCCTCCTCTTCACTTCCTCCCTTTTTCTGGGCCCCCTTCTTCATCTCTAATAGTCTACCTTCTGCTTTTCAATCATCTCTCTACATTAAATAATTTTTGGCCCAGATAATAATATACAACTGTCACTGGTTTGTTGGGTCTTATTTTGTTTTGTTAAGTACCTACCAGTGACAAGTAATCTTTAGTTAGCTACAGTATAGTTACTGTGTTATCAGAACACCTGACACCTCTGCAAATAAATAAAAATTAGCAGAATCCCAAGTGTTTTGAGTGTTTCCACTGACAGCAGGAATGTCAGGAGAATATTCAACCCAAAGCCTACAAGTGTAGCAAAACAAGTCCATCCAAAAGCAAAAAAAAAAAAGAACATTTATGATATAACAGCAGTCCTGGTCATGGGCTCAACAATGAGTACAAAACCATAAATCCAAAATGAGACATGACCATGAACTTACCCCAGTACAATTATCTGCAACATAAAAATGATGAGTCTATTTCTAATTCCCCAGAGGGAGCCAGCATTTGACATGTATGTATGAGTATTTTATCACAGAGACTCAGACTAAACCTGACAACTGACTTCACATATACAATGTCCTAAGATTACTGAGATTTAGCACTGAGAATTTTGTTCTTTTCCATGAGAGACACAGTTCAGCTAACAAGAGCAACCAATTTGTTAACAGGCCTGAGTCTTGATTATCAATTAAATAGATTCTAAAAACATCTAAATTTGACACTAAACATATCTATGCAGATGGTCTCTTTCAGTCCACAAGCCTCAAGAGACAAAACTGGAGCCTATTTAGGGAAATTTCATCTTCTACAAAGTGACAGAAACATGACATGGAATGTAATTTATTGATCTTTTGAAAAGAGAAACATGGTATAGTGGCATCAGAAGATACTTAAAATTGAGTTAGGATAGTGTTGACTGTAACAGAGGTACTGCATGAGATTTTGAAGTATACAAATTGTACAATATTTTGCCAAATTGTTCTAAGTGCAAAATATTAACTATTTTCTAAACACAGTCCTTCTAAAACAAGATTTTGACTGACCTCTTGGAACTTCTGAAGTTGAAATAATATTCATGTTTGATTAATAACAAAGTATTAGAAAGATCACCAAGTCTTTAAATGTTTTTTTTTTCCTTACTATATCACCCATACAACTTCATCAATGGTCATTTACTGGAGATGTTAGTATGGTCTCTTCTTTAATCATGCCTAAAATTTCATCACAGCATTATCTTAAAATTGTTCATTTTAAGACCGTACCAAATGCTGTTCCAAAGTGATGCTAATTATGCTTTAAAATGTACAACTTTATTGACAAAATTAAAACAAAATTTCTGCAAATATGTGAACAATTAGGACACCTTTCTAGTAAATGTCTTCTTTATGAACACACATGGACTAGTTTCCACAATAATGAATATTTTCCTCAGATTTCTCTATCTATACAGTTGGCCTTGTGAGACAAGACTGCAATTTGACAGGGCTGTGCTCTGTTCTCCTCAGTGCTTACAAATGACTTCCCCAAGTTTGATCAGCAGCACTGTCCTGACATCAGAGTGAGAACAAAATGGGGCTGCACCACATCCTAGACTTTTGACTTTCAGAAGTGATGCTGTTTCCATGGAATCCACAGATCTCCAGGCAGAGAACATTAACCCGGTCCTTGCTGTTTTCCAAATTTCCATCTTTGGATTCCTCCCTCCCTGAGCCTGATGGGTCTTCCTGACACAGGCCATAAGCAAAGAACTTTCTTAGAAAACCTTTTATGGGTCTTTGTTTTTTTTTAATTAAAAACCACAAGAAAATAAACTTTCCACAAGAAGGAAGAAAGAAAGGATTTCATTCAATCACCGTATTTCCTAAAATTGTGCCAATTTGGGGAAAATTAATGTCTCCCATTATACCAGATACTCAAATAAATTCTAAACATTTAACAATTCACACATACATGTGTGTGTGTGTGTATGTATATATATATGTGGCAGATAATTATGTATCACACTAAAGATGGAGATTTTCTAAGAAAAAATGTAGAAGTAGGGAAAAAAGAATCTCAAAAATTTTTAGGGATCCAAAAATGAAAATAATCCAAACTTAGAATTTTTTTCTACAAAACTATAGCTACAATTAATACAATTATCCTTCTTACGTACAAATATTACATGATTGTCCCTGAAAATTAAAAGCCACATTAAAGTAAAAATGAAAAAAAAAATGTTTAGGTCACTCTTAAACCAAAATGAAAATTTAATTTATTGGTTTCTAAGGATTGAACTCAGGACTCTGTGCTTGCCAGACAGGAGCTTATTCCGCTGAGCTATATCCCCAGCTCCACAAGTTTATTTTATTCCATTATTATCCATATTACATTGCACAGGTCACCAAACACAGAACATGGCAATGTGAATGGCTTTTGATATAGTCAGAGAGGGAATGTGACCCCAAGCGTATGGCGTGGGGTGGGGGACCCAGGCAGAAGGCAGTCAGTATCTGATGCTCAGCGTGGTCCCCTGGAGTCACTAGGTATGTGGACGATTCAGAGCCCTAAAGGAAGCTCTCATTTCTCCCAACTGGCCTATTGCTATGTCTGGCAGCCACCTGTGACCAGGAAGAAAGCTACTGTGTACAAATGGAACAAATGCCCAATGAACAGAGTCAAGACCAAAAGCCTATCATTTGCACCTTCAAGAATAATAGCAGCTTCATTTCTAATTAGGAAATTGAAAAAAAAAATCTGCATGAAGTTAAATTTTCAATAATCCACATCTTTCTATTTTTACCAGTAATTTCAGTTTTCTTATCTTAAAATTATCCAATGGATCATCATTGGAGCAGGAATTACCTAAAAGACAATCATGAGGCAAGATATAAGGTGGCCTACAAATCCCCAGCCATACCCTACAATTTGTTAACAAAGTTAAGGGGAAAATACAAGAATGACAAGTATCTTCTAGTTCAAAAAAACTCAAAGGCACCAACTCTAGGAAACAATGGAGTTTCACAGCTTCTGTTACTTGCTAAATTGTCTCAAAGGATGAGCAATTTTACACTACAGGTTCCACACAGATCAATCACTAACATGAATTTATTGACTTTCTATTATGCACCCAACCTTACCCCTTGCATTGTAATGCTTGTTGACACTATATTAAAATGTCAAAGTTCCAGAAAAGAGATGTCTGGAAAACACTATGCAGGCCTCTCCACTGTATCCATCACCACAAAATTATGTCTCACCACGTCCATGGGCATTCGCTTACAAAAACGCTGATCAGATTTTATTATACAAAGAAAAATGACATGGTTTATAATTGTATCACTGGGTGAGTGGGTGTGTGAAAGGTAATTTTCAAAGGAAGAAAATAAGAAAGACTAAGATACTAATTGCCAAGAGAAACTCAGTGTACAGAGACCATTATGAGTTGTATTTTATTTTTTCAAAGGTATACTTAAACCACACCATAAATTGTTTTTGTCTCTCTACTCTGCTGTACAAGACATACAGAATAGGAAATCTGCAGGAAAAATAGTACCAGTTTAATAAGAATTTTTTTTACAAGGGCTGAGACTATGGTCTGCCTGCTTTAAATGTTCCAAACTTATGGACCACAAAATACTAGAGACAAAACAATGACAATGGCTATCATAGAATTTCATACCCTATAAAAGGCAAACTAATGCATCAGTAAAGGAAAATTAGTGTAAATGAAAGCAATTAGTAAAAGCTATTGCTGTGAAATTAAAATATATATTTACTTACAGTGAACATTTAATGACTCCTCTAGCTATGCCATATCGCAATGCAATCTTTGGCCTGGATTGAGTTTTAAACCAGCTTTTCCCAACCTATCCAAGAGGTAGTTATGGGATCCAAGTTTCAGCTATTAGACACTTTGCCTATAACATCTGATCTTGGGCAAAGTGGCACAATATCATAAATGATAAAATATTTAAGTAAATTCTACTGATGAATGCCAAGAGCTATATGTTCTTAACCTACTGAAAAATTTTATCCTTCAGTCTAGCGTGCATTCTGGCATCTGCTCAGTATCTGTTCTCTAAATCTTCTTTTTGTATATTAAAGGCTATTTACTTATGAAGTAAACAGCTAAATCTCACCATTTATGTTTCACTGGCTTTTACTCTAAAATGCATAGATTTATCTTGAAGATATTTGGTGACCACTTCAGAAAGATTGTCATACATATGAATGGTACAAAAGAAGATCAGTTGCATTTTTAGTTTATGCCCCCATTACCCAGAATTTGTTGGGTCAAATGACACTTTTTTGAATGAAAATATTCCTACAGCCATAATCCATATATATTACTACGTTCTGTGAATTAAAATTTTAGTCACACAGACCCCAAGCCCAAATTTGTATCAGCTCAACCCATCTCCTTTTATTGAAGAAATGAAAGTCAATAGTGCAAAATAGAAAGAAATAAATGAAAAAGAAAGCTATCATGATTACTTAATATTTATGCAACTATAGTATTTTTAGCAATCTTTCCATTTCTATGATTTTAAAATGATCTACTTTTGTCTTACATAATTCTATTAATTTGTGTCACGTTTTATCTTTATTTTGGTAACTTCTCAGTTCATTTTTTTCTAGGAATGATGCATTATGTGTCTAAAAATAGAAGCTATTCATTGGGATTGTGACCCTGAGTTCTAGAACATAGTTGTCAAAAATAAAGCATAACTATTAATGATTATGTTTTGCTGGAAAAAATAAAAACAAACTCAAAAGGCATGACCATCAGTTCTGTCAGAAGTGATTATTATTGGAACATAGCGTATGTCTATTTTCTGCTGGACACAGACCCGGATTTTTAAAATTTGCATTAGCGCCTCATGATAGTCTCAGTATAGATCATTCTCCTGTGTTCCACATATGAAGGCTAAAAGCAAACAAAATTCCCTAAGGTGTTAATTCTCGTCTCTTTCCCAAGATACTACAGTATCTACAGCCATCTCTGCTTCAAGGAAACAAAATGATGAACTGAAGTACCACTCTGCATTATATGGCAAGTTTCCCAGACTTCATTTCTGGTTATTAACTAGTAATTAAAGTCCTACAAGCCCTTTCAAGTGATGTCATCACTTTTCTGAGAGTTTCAAAAAGAATCTTGAACACTTTCCAGAAAGATAGGACCAGTCACAGGTTAATAACATTTAGCCTGATTCATACCCTATTACCAAAGAGAACAAAGTAGATTATATATGAAAAATCCTATAAATTAAAGCTGGACTTGGCATATTTTTTTTATGTTCTTAAGCTTCTGGACTATATTCCCATAATGAGGGCAACAAGTTGAAAAGTTCCCTAATTTGAATCTTATCATCTCTTTATTTCTTTGCCTACCTTGTGGATGAAATGTGAAGACAAGAGCCATGCTAAAGAGTCAAAGGATCCACAGAATTTGACAATTCATTAATACAGATATTCAGGCTTTGAATCACCAAGTTGCAACTATATTAATAGTGCGACCACTAGTTTTCAAGGATTAGAGAATAAAATACAAAGAAATATGGAATTTATTGAGTACATGTTGACGTGATAATTTTGAGAGCTGCCTTAGATTAAATAAAATATTGTCCTGAGTCTTTTATTGTTTTTAATGTGGCTACTAGAAAGGTAAAAATTACATGTTATTTCTACCTGGCAGCACTGCTGCACTGCTGTCATTTGAATTTGGGATCTGTCGCTTATCACATGGGTGGTCACATAGCCAGTGTGGGTGACAGTACACGGGGCACTTGGCAGTGGGTGTAAGCAGAGGCCAAAATCTATCCTGCGCTCTGTCAGCCAATCCATCACCAGAGTATGTGCCTCTTCTTAAATTGTGTGTGGAGCCACACATGCGATGTACGCACTGTTCAGCTTGTGTCTAGATCTCCCTCCAAAGCCTCATGTTCTCAAAGTTAGAGCTTTTCAGGACTGGTTGGATCTAAAGCATGTGACACTGGGATTAAGGATATGTGATACTAAATTAGTCCACTGATTGTTTATGTCTTTGAAATCGAGTTTCACTATATGGTGCAGATTGGCCCATTTATGTGGCCCAGTTTGACCTCAAACTCATGGCATTCTTCCTGCCTCTGCTCCCCAAGTACTGGGATTGCCGGTGTGTACCACCACACCCAGCTTAGTCTACTGATTGAAATTAGTAGAGTTCCAGATGGCATGGTAGCCACTATAGGATAAAAGGGAAAGGCTGGCTGGGTGCTGCTATGTGCTGCTTCACTGTCTTCTGCCTGCTTACCATGGACTGTTTCTCTTCTGCGATGCCCCTCTTCTGTACCATTTTGTTTTGGAGGCAGTTGACTATGGACTGAAACCTCCACAAACTGTGAGCTGAAAGAAACCTTTCCTTCTTTAACTTTGGGAGTCCGATACTTTATCTTGATGAGAAAAGTAACCAAGACATGCCACCCACTATTAGTCGCTTGACTTGGGAAAAGATATTTACCCTCTCCTTTTTTCTTCCTCTATAAGCAGGGACCCTGGGGGTCTTGTGCAGTGTCAGAAAACGTTGACTAATTTACATCGAAGGGCACATCCAACATCTAGCAGACAGTAAGTCTCAATAAATGTGTACTATTTTTAACAGTGCTACACAAATCACTGCCTATTTTTGAAACTTCTACAGAAAATTTTGAGAAATATTTTCATTATAGCACTGGATCTTCACACAGGTAATGATTCTGCTGCTCTGAGAACGCTGACTTAAAATAATAGTAATTAATAATAATAATAATAATAATAAGAGCAAATAGCCAAGGAGACTTTACCAACAGCTGACTGTTGGAATGGAATTGACTCCAAAACCTCAAAGAATTAGATTCTACCAGGAGAAACATTATGACTATAGAGACACAGGTATAAAAAGGAGTTTTTAAATTAACAAGGAAATCTGAAGAAAGAGAAAGAATCCCAGATAAATTATTTCTCTTCACTTTGCTGTGAATGTATCTCCTCCTCTGAAAATGAATGCCAGGTGTATGAAAAGGATAAAACTTTCAATTAAGCTGCTACATACAGAATAAATGACCTTTAAAACAACTCGTACACTAGAAAAGGCAATTAATCATCATTAGCGCATGTGCCAGCCGCCATCCAACAGCACGAGGCTTCTGACTGGGCACACCATTGCAAAGGCGGCGATATTTCACTTCACGGTGCAAAGTGGGAAAGGTCAGCCGGAGGAAGCAGGGCTGTGAGGCCCACCAGGCGGCCTGCCCCCTCAGCCTGTCTCCCCATCATGTGGAAAGGAGCTACTGGACACAGAGTTCATTAAACTGTAAGCCCAATTACTATCCCACGACGTCAACCATATTGCAATTACAGTCCTTCCAAGAGGCAGCCAGCCGCTGTTTTCAGTAGAGAAACACTGGCTTGGACAAGGTTTATAAATGATTTTCATTAACTATCATTTACCATTAGCACAAATAAAAGCACTAAATGCTCACTTTGCTGTAGAGGATGACCTTTGGCCTGGACTCTCTCTCCAAGCGACAAAGGCTAAATGTATTGTGACAACTCCTAATCACATTTAGTGCAGCCTGTGATTTGATGGTGCCCAGTGTCCCATCAACTACAGACAGCCTGGCAGGCCATTATATCCTCTGTATATTAGGATCCCAGGGAATTGAGAAATATAATCCTTTCCCAATCATCCAGAATATATTTCGATAGTTAAAAAAATGCATACAATTACATCCTTACCCACAAAGAGTTGCTTGCAGTGAGAATATCTTTCTGTTCTTTATAATTCAGGGTCATGTGCCAAAAATGCATTAATCCGATCAGCCTGACTCTCGTACAATAGATAAAAACCCAGTCATCATAACTCGCCAGTTAGAAACAATCCTCTCCAGAAATCCACACATAATGTGTTGCAGCTCAGCTTCATCTCATAAAAAGTTAATACAGCTATGTGATATTTAATACCAAGGCATTGGGGTCTGATTTTGTACTAATCCAGGATAACATATTTCACAGAAATGTCAAGGGGAAACACTGGGAAGTCAAGACTTATAACATGAAAATGATTTACTTGGGAACTCTAACGACTTGATTTGAATAAAAACAAGTAAGCGGCTGCCAAACATTCAAAATAAAATACTAAATTAGGAGTCCGACTCCACATTACCATAGGTAATAGCTTCATTTTCCTGAATGAGATTGGACCATACATTTCCTTAGTAAATAAAGGATTGTGGTGTCTTAAGTTCACAGTCTGAAGTGAAGAAAAAAAAAAAGCGATGTACAGAGTTAAGCAAAAGTAATTTTCTGATATAAAGCCAACACCATCTGAATTAAACATTGCATGTATGATAATGGCTCAGAAGCAGGTGACAGTTATTACCAATTGTCTTTGTAGCAGAAAAAGCCACTTGTTCTCTACATTTTGTTCCTGAAAATACAACCTCTCTGATAAGAGAAAGCAGCAAGGTATGCTCACATTGTGGCTTACAGGAAAAGGGAATGGATTTGTGAAAACCTCTAGAAAAGGCAATGCTTTTTTTACCACAGTACAAACATCTCAGGAGAAGAAACAAAAGCCATAACACCAGGGGATACTTTGGTGTTTTGTCAGTTAAAAGTAGATGGTTGACAAGGCCAGGTTCAAGTTCTACAGACTTCGGCAAGATGGTGGGAGTTTTGGCAACACCAAAGAAATACAAACGAATTTTAACTCAGTTACATGGAGATGGTTTTGGGTTTAGGGGATTTGGGGTTTTTGTTTGTTTTCATTTTCAATGAAGTCTCATTATCGTCATTTTATTTGTTTGGAATCTATGGGAACTTGAAAGTCAGAGAAAAATGCTTTCTTCTTGCAAAACCAGAGGCATGAAAAGTCACTTTTAAGACACAGTGGCTTCTATATGAAGAGCCACTTGGACCCCAAGGCATGGATGGCGAGGCTAGGGAAGGTCCCAAGCACGGACTCAAACCTTTCGCTCATGCATCCTTATAGGTAGGAAATTAGAAGCAATAACTTGGCCAGGTCATGCAGCAGTCAGCAGGGCCTAATCAAGCTCAGTTTAGAGAATTTGCTCCTGGTGGCAGGTCTCGCTCTTCTGTGGAATTGATGTGATTGAATACCTTATCCTCATGCCATTGAATATTTAAACCATGCAACTTGCTCATCTCATCTGGTTTGAGCCTCATGAAGCAACCAGCTGACTGTAATTACAGGCTGTGCCTACAGGGAGAGAAGGCTTGGCTGGTGGCACGCTTCTACTCCTTTGGCAAACAGGGCTCACTGTAGGCACTGCTTGGCTTTCTCCTTTTGTAGATTAAGATTAGGAATTTATCAGTCCACAGATAAAGGATGAGATAACAGCCAGCATTGCACTAACAAAGAAGAGCTGTTTAAGGTTCAGTGAGATTTGGTCCAGAATAGGACATATAAACAAAATTCATATCATCTTGTATTAAGATTCCCAGCAGGCTTAGAGCAGAATATTCTGGACACTGCCTTTGGCTATGATTAGACCTTTTTATCTTTTACTTAAATGCACATAATTACACAACTCATGTCTCTGATATTCCATGGTTTCCCAAAACATTATCTAAAAGAAAAAAGTGACAGAAAATAAAAGCCTAGGGTCATATAGTTAACCCATAAAGAGCTCATTATGCTACTCTTTAATACCACTTTACAAAGGATCCCCCTAAATGTAACAATTCAGGACATGCTTTATTTGTACTTCTTCATGCTATTCTGCACTTTAGATATGGATTACAGAACCTATTGTGCTTTTTTTTTTACTTCAAAGTTACTGAAACTAAAAGCTCTGCTCTCTGCTTTAAAATTATACATTTATGAATGAGCCACACTGGAAATAAAATATTCTAAATGTTTCTTCAAATAGATGCTTCATGTTTTAGCAAAATCAGGCAGTTCCACTAAATCCAGTTTCCACTGAAGAGAAAGTGCTTTTAAATTTGATAAAATGGGTCACCTGCAACTGGGTAAATTTCCCAGTTTATTTATTGCCTTCACCTTGACATGTCCAGGTACCACAGAAAACCTCTTCAGCAACGGTCCAGGCAAGACTGTCCTTTCAGTGCAGAAGAAAAGCACCTTGAACAAGACTTGAAAACAGAGCACTGAGGTCAAACCCTGGGCTCGGGACTAAAGAGGATACCGTGTACAGAGGTGAGAATCCCAGCTTGGTACACGAGGACTCATTCCCCTTACCGAGTTATTTATTTTATGTGAATCACTTTTCTCCCTAGGTTAATCTTTTAAGAAGCCAGCATCAGCTGAGCAATTACTATATTCCAGGTATTACTCCTATTAGTGATTTAAGCCCCAAAACTTCATGAAAGTGGTATTATGTGCATTTTTAACGGGACCTTAAAGTTCAATGAAATTAAAAGTCTTCATATGGAAATGCTGTTAGTCATCCCATGATTTGGGATTTGGACCTGGGATGCTCTGATTTACCTCTTCAGTCATTTTACTTAATGACTCCCACAACTATTAGTACAAGCATGGGAGATGGGGTATATAAAACACATTACCTAGCATATGGTAAGAACTCAGAGATTGTAGTTGTTGATTTAATTTTAATTTATTGTTTATTTGACCCAGAGATGAAAGGCAATGAAGGCCTTGAATTTAAAAGGCTGAAAGTCACTCCTGGAATTTGTAAAATCCTATTTATTCAAGGACAGTATCCCATTTATATCATTTTAATAATAACAGCAATAGCACCATAATATTTCAGAGCATGATGTCAGGCCCAGAAGATCTGGGCTCAAAACTCAAGCATCCAACTTAGTATTTTGGAGCTTCCTGTTTCAAGGCCCCCGCCTCATAAGCCTGTAAAGAGAACTGAAGACAGGATGCAGCAAAAACACCCAGCGACACCTCTTGTAAGGACTAAATACTAGCTATTGTTTTAGATACAGCCCTCTTCTCTCAATAGACTCCAAGTCCTTTTGTGTGTACTTGGCATATAGATGTTTGTTCACTTGGGAGCTCGTGTACTAACAATGATTTCCTACACCTCGTGATAGTTCCCACTACTTATAATCTTCCAGAATGTTCCTCTCACATGAGCACAATGACTAGGAATAGACCTTGCTTTTTTCTTTCCCCATTTCTCTTTATGGGTACTTTTACTACATCTTTTTTTTTTTTTCCATGAACTTCTTCCTAAATGAATGAAAATTCAGAAATGTTCCAAAATCCAAAAGTTTTTCACAGTTTGAAATTTTCCAATTCCTCGATCAGGGATGTTTGTGGCAATGCCAGTACAAATATTCAAAAATCTGAAAGGCTTTTTGAAATCTAAAACAGCTCTGCATTCTGAGCATTTCAGTTAAGGTGTACTCTATGTGTATGCATCTGTTTCTAAATGTGCTCTGTGCTCCTTCCTGTGGTACATTAACTTACAGCCCTCCCACGGGATGTGTGTGTATGACAGGACATTCTCTCCCTGACACTTGGGAAACACCCATCTCAAAGGCTTAGCTCTGCCCTCTGTTCCAGCAGCTCTCTTGCAAATGACTGCTTCTCCACACCCAACCCTAACTTCCATGTCCTCAAGGCCTCAAATGCTACTTGCCTTATAATATCAGAAGCTAGCAAAACTGAACTAAAGTGACAGAGTAGTTACTGAGAGGGAAAAAGAGTAACTTAGAAAAATTGTACCAAATCAACTCATTGCAAAAAAAAAAAAAAAATCAATCTAAATGTTGGGTTGTGTTTTCCTTTATCATATCAAATAACTTTCTCAAAGGCCTTAAAAGTGTTTTCATTTCTCCCTAGCTATTTTCGATTACTAAAAAGTCTTTACTATCCCATTTTACTTTTGCCCTGTGGTCTTTGGATCTCATTAGAAATGTTTATTCTTGAGAATGCAAGCTTTTGCCATACGGTCAAAAAATATTGAACTTTTCTCTTTTAATCACCAATTAGCATTTTTTTGTTTCTCCTTTCTGTGTTTAACCACTTTGAGGGTTAGGCTTCTCTTTCTCTGAATAAAGGCCAAGCCTTTTCACATGGCTTGCAAATAAAAATAAAAGTGTAACATTTTAGCTTTCTCCCTCCCTTTTGCTTTATAAATATTTAAAATCTAAGCATCACTCCATTAAAAAGGCATCATGTTATCCCCTATAATCCTCCTTCCCAGAAAAGTGAGTATGGTATGTGCCTTCTAACCAAGACCACTTCAGTTTCAGGCAAGGAAGGATCCTCTAGAGAGAAAATATGCTAATGATCTAAAGGGCCCCACATTTTCTTAGAGAGAAAACATGGGCCCAGCCAGGAGCACTCTCCTTGGTGTGAACCTCCTCAGCTTCCCACATCCTGCCTCTGTGCAGAGCAGGGTATGTCAGGCCAGGCACAGCATACTCCCAGGGTCATCTTCTGGACATCAACCCTCAATTCTGTGGTGGCTGTGTGCACTGTTCACAGAGGAGTTTGAGCCACAGCGTGCTGCATGTTCAATAACCAAAGCAATGCAGTTCTAGGAGAAACGCTTTGGTGTCCCTGGGACACACACAGATGCCTTAGAGTTTGACATACAGCTGCCAAGCTTTGAAATCACTAGATCTTCCCTATATTAAGACTCTCCACAGGTGTGTATGTCTAATCTAAAAGTTAAACACATAGGAAGAAACAGCCCAAAGAACATTATAAAATTGGTATGTTGATATCAGACCACAAAAAAATCAAATCTTTGGCTTAAATTAGAAAGCTCTTACAGGGCAACACTCCATGCCAAAAGCTGGTCACGCAAAGTCACATGTGCTTTGATGTTAATCTCCAAAACTCTTGGAAGTATCCCAAACAAAGGCAAAGCTACTGCTGCTCAAAATGCCAGTTTGGTTGATCTTGAGGGGGATATGTTCATAGATTTGTTCACTGAAACAAAAAGCAGGGAAAACATGGGAACAGGTCATTTTCCAGTTATCCAGCTTCCAGATCAACCTTAGAGGTTTTAAGAGGCATTTTTGTTTGTTTCTTTTTTTGGCAGAACCAGGAATTGAATTCAGGCCCTTGCGCTTGCCAGGTAAGCACTTATTCTACTGAGCCAGCTCCCTGACCCCTAAGAGGCATCTTTCTTATGAATGAGATGTGCTCTTCTTCTTTCCCTATTTCATTACTTTCTTCCTTTTTCTTATCTCTCTCATCAGCTTTGCAGATATAGAAAAAGCAAATAGAAAACATCTAAGTGGCCACAGAGTTAGGCTAGCATTGCACTGCATTATCTATTAGAGGGTTAGAACAACAGATTCAATCTCAAATGTAACTGCCTTGCTTTTGCTCTTTCATTTTCCTTCCTTTCTGTTTTCTTTTTATATTGTTGAACCCAGGGTCTCTACACTGAGCTACATACAGCCTTGGATTTTTTTTTTTTTCTCATTTCCAAACAGGGTCTTGCTAAGCCATTAAATTTTCTGGGCTGAGCTTGCACTTACAACCCCTCGTGCCTCAGCCTCCCAGAGGCTGAGATTATATGTAGGAGGCACCACGCCTCAACCTCTCTGTCCATTTCTAACACACACTCATATTCATCTCTGTATCCCGATGCCAATTCCACATGATTTAAGTTGGAGAAATTACGCTTACTTCACAACTACTTAAAGCAAATCACTTTGTGCCCGCCCCTGAAATTAATGCATTCTAAAGGATATACATGTAGTCCTCTCTGCTTTGCCCATTCAGGTTGATTCTAAAATAGCAAACCAGCAAGACACAAGTTTTATAAAGGTGGAGACATTATTCACTTTAGAATCAAAATGAATCCCACAGTAGGACATGTTGTCCTTAATTCACTTCAAATGAATGAGAAGAAGAGACCTTTTTGGGGGGCCCACTCCTCCTACCTTCAACCTTCCTTCAGTTCTCTATATTGCTAAGACATCTCCTATTATAATCCTTTCATAACTTCCTGAATTCTTACACACCCAAAAATAACTTTATTTTGCCTTCATGCTTGATTGGTAATGTGGCTAAATATAGGACTCTAGCGTCAAAACTGCTCCCACCCTCAGAGCACTTGGAAGAGGGTGCTGCCTTTTCTTCTACTCTCTACTGTCGCTGACTAAAGGTGGGAAATATGTTACTTTCATTCATATTCCTTGGTACATAATTGCGCCCTCCATTCTTGAAGTTTTTGGATAGTCTCTTTAGACCTAGAACTCCCCAGGAAATATGAAATGTATTTCCGGACTCTGTGATGGAAACCTCTCTCAAATAATTTGACCTTTAATATGAATTCCAAGGGTTAGTACTAGAATAAGCTCAAACTAATTGCTTTGAACACTGTTATTAGGTATGGATTTCTTTCTTTACATCCCTCAGACTTGGTCTCATTGAATGTTGTGTTCTTTCTCAGGTTGAAGATGTCTGCATCTTGTACTAGGAATAACTACTACAAAGACAACAATATGCAATGTATTAATTATTGTAACTGTACTACTAACCTGTTTTGAAACTATCTCTTTGCTGCTTCTTTCTCAATAAAATTAAAATTTAAAAGATCTCCTTTAAAAACAAAAATAACTCCATCTTGTTTCATAGCCACTGCGTTAAGTGTTAGAGTTCTCAAAAAGGGTAACAACATCTCCCCCACCTGCCACGTTAATTCTCTACATACCCATAATCAGCAGTGGGGAGCACGCGGTAAAAGATCTGGTAGCATTATGATAGATATACAGTTACTTCCTCTTAATTCAATGAGAAGAACTATTTGTACTAATAGTGTGTGGACAGAATATCATGTCTGCATCTTGTACTATGATTAACCACTATGAAGACAACAATATGCAATGTGTTAATTATTGAAACTGTCCTATTAATCGGTTTTGAAACTGTCTCATTGGTATTTGTTTCTCAATAGAATAAAAAAAAAAAAAAAAAAAAGAACCGGTAGTTGCTTAGTACTGAATAAACAGATACTACCAACAGCAAGTTTTCTTGATTGTTTTGTTTTGTTTTCATTCTGCTGGATACATATTTGCAACTTACTGTTTGAAGAATTATTTTACCCCAAAAGAAAATTTTCTTCTGCAACTTTTGGGCTATCTTCTCTCCTCCATACCCCTTACTCTTTCATTTTGAAATGCTCACTACGGTCACACTGGGCATCTCAACCTCTGTTCCTTGCATTAACACTACTTCCCTGTTTAGGCTTTTTGCTTTTTTGGGTTTTTTTGCTAGACATTATGGAAAATTTCCTTGTTTCTGTCTTCAAGAATACTAACCCAGTCCACAGCCCTATTTGCTTTATTATTTACCCCATTCATTGCTTATTTTATAATGTCAAAAGGCTGTGTTTTGCCTACTTAATGGCTGAGAGCTCTTCATTGGCCCTAAGAATTCTGATTTGAATTTTTCCATTATTTGCTTCCTACTCATGCTCAGTGAGTAATTCTGTTCATCATTGTTGCCTTTTTATTTTCTTCATGGATTTTACCAAACATCTGTTCACTCATTTTGCTCATTCACAAATTTGAATACACAGTTTGAGAGGTTCTGTGTGTCTAAAGGTATGTGAGTTAGCTTTCGGTTGCATCTCTTGCACAGAAGGGCCTGCTGCAGGCTCTAGGCAGGAAGTATCAATAGGTGCACATTTCCAGGTCCACTTGGACTTGAAGCTTGCAGACACAATCACCTAGGGATGGAATCCTTGACTTTATTTGCCAGGTCTCTCTGCCTTATGTTTTCTTTTCCTTAGCACCCTCAGTTACGCAGATCTGGTTTTCCTGCCTTCATTCCCTGTGTCACTCATAGACTTCCACGATCTCAGTGGGAGGTAAACCCAGACAAGTGGCTTTCTTTAGGAAGCAGTTCTTCTACCTTAGCAGGAAGGCAAAAGCTTACTCTTCCAAGTTCTGATGATAGGGGCTAGAAAGAGCAAGCAAAAGCACATGCTATTACAAACTCACTTCTATAAGGTGAGTAACTCTGATGATGGCTGTGTGGCTAATGCCAGTTCTGTACTGACTTCAGACTTGAAGTTGTTCTAGAATATATTTTCTATTGAGTTTTCTCTCTCAATCTCATCACAAGTTCTCTGCCTTTCTCATGTTCCTCAAAACTTCTGATCACTGACAGTCTCTTTCCTTAATTTCTAGGACTATTACACTGTCGTTCTTGAAAACATTTGTTCTGTTTTAATGGAAGGAGGAAGTTAGATGCATGTGATCATCAACAGTACTGAGCCAGAAGCCTGCAGACACAGATGGAAGCCCCTCCACCAGCTTTCCTCCAGGAAAGCTGATAGCATCAGGTGGTGGCAAATATGCAAGAAACTTCAGAGGCAATTGCCTCTGAAAGCGTGGTGCCACAGTGCATGAATTGCAAGATTTCTTTGGAAATAAAGAAGTGATGATCCAACATACTAACTGAAAAGTACTGTAAAGAAAACATTTCAATACCTAGAAGATTTTTGTATCCTAGTTTTCATCTGCTCACCTCTCAAATTTTATGTATCAAAATTCCACAGCTCATGCCAGAATCTTTCTTATCAAAATTTGTGTCTATCTACTTTGTGACAAACATATATTTTACTAAATAATTTCTAAATGACAATTTTCTGATTTCACACAGCATCAATTTCAAGTTGTCATCTTCCTGGTTGCTGTGTAAGGTTGTCATGCCTTTACTTGATTCTTCATGAGATATTTTTCTTTCCTTTCTAGAGCATTTTTAAAGAAAACTATAGCCAGGACCAGAATATACTTGGTAAGTGAAAACCAAAGAGTTTCACATTTAAAATTTAGACTGGTTTTATAACTTCCAAAGTGGAATTTTAAGACACTCATGACATCTAGGGGTACTTAAATTTTACTGATGAGTTCATCATTCCTATTATAGTGCTTTGGATTCCCATATTTTCTAATCTTTCTTAAAATGCTCATCTCTCAGCTTATATTATACATTTGCCCTTGCATGTTGCTTATATTTTTCCATTATAATTTTAGCATATTAATAATTATGCTCACTGTTCTGATAATCCTAATATCACTGGCATATTTTAATCTGATTCTCATGTTTGTTCTCTGTATCTTTTAAAATTGTCTTAGTATGACTTGTGATTTTTTTTTTTTTTTTTTTTTTTTTTTTTTTTTTTTTTTTTTTTTTTTTTTTTTTTTTTTTTTTTTTTTTTTTTTTTTTTTTTTTTTTTTTTTTTTTTTTTTTGCTGAAAACAACACAGAATATATTAGGGGAAAAAAGCTGCAGTACATGGGCCTTTGTGGATGTGGTGATCAAGCAAGTGAAGAGCCCCACAGTCCTGTAATCAGGTCTCAGTCCAATAGCCTGTGTCCCTAGGTTTTGAACATCACGAAGGCTTCATGTCATACACCCCTTTGTCTTAGCCAGGTCCCGAGTCAGACAGAAGACTAGAAAATGTGTGCTTTCAAACATATTGGTGAAACACCTGCCAGGCCAGTCAGGGTGTTTCTTTTGAGGGCAGACTTTATTAAAAAAAAGACAAAATTCTCTGGACATATTTCAGCATAGTTACTTTTCTCTTCAACTGGTCAGAAGTACAAGGAGATTTTACTTCTCTATTAACAATGAGAAACTTCTAGAGAGCCTAGGGATAAAATTCACAAAAATGTGGATGTTTCTCCTACTAGCCAAGCACCTTGGAGTTTTTACTCCCAAACTTGTCCAAACAGCCTTCAGACATTTATTGACTAATTCAGGCTTCCCTCCTCCTGCACTGGCTCCTACTCTGGTAAGTTGTAATTCTCTGTATTGCCCACCTCTGTATTGCCTCCAACATGGAGGTAAAGCAGCTAGCCTTGTGGCCCCCAGCTCTTCAGCAGGTCTAAGATGAATTGTTGATTTTTCACTTTGTTCAACTTGTTTCTTGTTATATGTATAGGGAAGATGTCTTCATTTTAATGCATTTAGGTCAAGGTCTACAGTGTCTCACTATACAGATCAAGTTCACAATGACCCTCCTGTTTTCATCTTCCCAAATACTGGGATTACAGGTACACCCTATGCCTAGTCTCAATTGCCAGGGCTTGGGCCATGTGCTGAGACCACAAATGAGCTGGGCATAGGGTACACTTTTACGTCTTCTAAAGCTCCTTCTATGCCAGAACTGGAAAAGGAGGATTTTATAATTCTTGATACTGTGTATTTACTTGAATGTGTCTTGATTTGGAAATATCTGTTCCTTTTATTTTAAGCATGATAAAATTGAAAGGGCACCATTTAATTTATGTAGAATATTAGCAATAAGCACTTTAGAAGTTAGTCTGACTATTTGACTTGAGCCTCTACTAATATTGTCAAACTTCTTATCACCAGTGCAATGCTGGGGGCACAAAAATGTCAGCGTTTGATCCCAGTGTGCCAAGCTTGATCCCAGGGCACCCTGAGATGGTAATTGAGACTCGGCATGGTGGCCTGTGCCTGTAATCCCACCTCTTGGGAGGCTGAAAACAGGAGGATCACTACAAGTCCAATCTGTGTAGTGAGACCCTGTAGTAGACCCTGTACTAAATACATTTAAAAAAAAAAAAAGCACTAGAAACAAAGCATTCAACTCTACCTGGTAGTAAGGAGGAAGAGAGTAAATCCTACTTATATACTGTCCCACCTAAAAGCTGTGTGCTTGGCCAGAGAGGATGACCACCACCAATGAAGGAGGATCATTCCTCAGTCAAGAGTATATGAGTAAGAGAAAACATTCCCTCAGGCTTTCACAGAAAGCAAGTTGGTCAAGCAATGACTATGACTCATCCAAATGTCTGACACTGACAAAGGATCTGTGGTACAGGGTTTCAGGGTAAATTCTGAGGGGATTTGACTGACCTTGTCAGATATAAGTTATATTTTTTGTTATATGGTCTTGCTTTATCTTGATCTTAACCATCCAGCAGAAAAGTATAAAAATGAGGTATAAAAATCAAAGCCATATTAATATGCTGAGCTGTAAAAGGCCCAAGTCAACAACTTCTGACATTGCCAGTCCTATGGATAACCCACTACTATTATGGACTACTAGACTATTTTGGATTATTGTGCTGAATTCATACACCTACAATATTTGAATGGCAATGGAATAGCTGTCTCTGACAAACTAAACAAAAATGGGGGATATAAATGAAAGACTACTCTTTAGTAAAGATAGATAGATAGATAGATAGATAGATAGATAGATAGATAGATAGATAGATAGATACACACACACACATATATATATATATATATCCTAACTATTTTATATATACATATATATATATATGTATATATAAAATAGTTAGGATAGATATACAGCTACTTTCTCTCAGTTCAATGAGAAGAAAGATGCATACTAATAGTGTTTGGGCAGGATATCATGTCTGCATCTTGTACTAAGAATAACCATTACAAAGAAAACAATGTACAATGTATTAATTATTGTAACTGTCCTACTATCCTGTTTTGAAACTGTCTCATTGCTATTTCTTTCTCAATAAAATTAATTAAAAATAAAAGAGTATATGAGTAGCTGTGCTCCCCTGCCAGAACCTCCAAACATTCTCTGTAAAAGACACCGTGGAGCATTATTTCTCACAGTCGGAGATTCTTTTGATGTCTACCACTGCTGCACATTTAATTTAGACATTAAATGTGTTTGATTTAGATGTTCCCCGAAGTCTTGGGTTCAGAGGTAGAGCTTCTGGAAGGTGACGGTGTGAGGCAGACACCATCCCCACAGTGAATCATCCCTGATAAATTCATAGCTGATGTGCTGTCTGTCAGGTGGTGGGGCAGACGGAGGAGGGGAGTGCTGGAGGTGTACATGTGGAGGGGGTGCATCTCTCGCTTTCCTGCCCGCCAGCAGTCTAGGCAGTGTTTCTCTTCCAGGTCTCCCTGCCACACCACTCCTGCTTCAGAGCTATTTGGAAATGGACTGAACCTTCCGAATCTATGACTCAAATATGTCCTTTCTCCTTTAAGCTGCTAGGTACTTTGTCCTTAGAATGAAGAAGTGACCAGGAGCATAGCTCTCTGGTCCTCACTATTAGTTTCTGAGGAGAGAATATTACAAACTTAAAAACCAGTTTTGAGAAAACATACGTTTAAGGGGACACAAATTATAAGCCCTTGATGGAGTGCAGTAGACACTTCTACAGGCAACAGAACTTAGTTTTTAAATATTTTCCACTACTAAGTAAGGGCTTCAATGTGCAAAATCTAACATAATATGGTCACAGTTTCTGGAATCAAAACCCCTTCCTCTTTCACTTTAATCACATTGTACAAGTGTTGTAGCACTGGAAAATTAAATTCATTCTTACTGACAAAACACTTAAAGGAGAAAAACAAAAGACTCACAAAAGCCTCCCCAAAAATGTAAAGTAGTCCCAGAAGAATGAATTAAAATGCTCATTGTAGTTTTCCTGAGGTCTAAATCTCCTCAGGCACCTTCTGTGATCTTTTATTTAGAAGGAAAAAGTATTCAGCTGCCCGCCTGTGCTTTCTCCTTCAGGCATTTAGCCCAAAAAAAGTAAGAAAAAAAAAAGTATTTCTAAAGAAAGCCCAAATTTTCAGAAATGAAGAAACAGATTAGAATAAAGTGACTTTGCTCAGGAAATTGAAAATGGTGTCTTTTAGAATAACCCTGGATATACAGATTATTTGTGACTACCTGTGATCTTTCATAAAGCATTGGAATTTGTATTGATAGAAAAAGCTTCCAGCTATAAGAAAACAAAAGTAGCAACAATAAGCAACACTAATCTCTTCTCTCACAGAAGCACTATTCATGGACAAAGGAATTGAAGTGGAAAAATAACTTCAGATTTCAATCAACTCTATAGTGGGGCTCACACAAACATATACAGAAACCTGGCTTACACGATAATCACCTAAACAAAGTGCAATAAACCTTGGGCAATGGCACGTCTCCTAGGTTGAAGGGCAACTTCACAGACTTAGGTAGGCTCAGAGAGGTCAACCAGAGCAATGTCATCCTAAAGGACATCCACTTAAGCACTTCCGCCCGAGCAGAGTCTAAAAATGCTTAAAGGTTTCCAGATAACACTCCAGAGTTACACCCAGGAAGACATTTCAAAGCTTAATGGACTTTACTACCAGAAAATGATTTCTTATAGGTAGCTTCAATGACCCACACGAGAGATTTCACTGGCTTCTTCTCTTCTTTATTTCCAAACACTGATCTCTTTAACTGGAACTGTATTTCCAAAGTGTTCTATAGGATAAACTGCATTTTGTTTGAAGTCTGTTTCTGGTTCTCTCTTTGCAGCCTCACAGGCACTCTGACAGCTTCTCCAGAAAAACCCAAGCTCAAGTCATAAGCAGACAACAGCCCAGAGGCACCTGCTTGCCAGGAGAAGGGGTAGGTCTGTAACACAGACTCTGAAACACCTGAGTGTGGGGGAGGAAATTGAGAGCAACAGGATATCAGAAATCTTAGTGACCCCTTTCTATGCATTCACCTTAAAGATTTTTCCTAAGTTTTATAGACTAATGTGTATGAACATTTATCTATATGGATGATCTCTGCAGCAGCCCTGTGTGTGTGTGTGTGTGTGTGTGTGTGTGTGTGTATAAAGTAGAGCACTACACTACAATATTACTTGTGCATGAAAATAATGCTGTGAGATGAGTATTTAACTCAAAAAACTTTTTTTTTTACATCAACATTTTTAGGATATAGTATGGTGTGATAGAAAAGCAGGCAGCAATATTTTATATACAGAATATTCTAATTTATGTTTAATTATGTGTTTCTATTTGAAAATATTAGCCTCAGAAAAATATATGAAGACCTTGGCAGTGGTTAGTACTGGTTGGTAAGATTATGAAAGGTTTTCCTCTCATTCTTTTGCCATTTAGTATTTTCTCACAATGAGTTTATATTGCTTGTTAAGTACAAAACATGGAAGCTGTTTTTAGTCTGAGGAATCTCTTAGGGCAGATAACTTGCTACTTTACACAAGAGAAAACAGAAAGTTAGATTCAACAACTGAAACAGCAGGGAAATTAAGGTCTAGACAAGGGTATATTCAAAACAGGACATGCCAGGGATATGTCAAATGGAGACCTAATGGAGGTTAGGGCTCAGTTGCTTCTCTTCACTCTGCAGGCTTCCCTGAAGTTTCTTCTTCAGAATGCCACGTCATCTTAGTTCTTTTCATTTTTGGTCTGCCCTTCATTTCCAGTTTCCAGAACTATGTCTGTTGCCCTAGGATGGTGTCTGATGTTACTTTACACCTTGCATTCAAACCTCTAGAATTGGATTTCTGAACTTTATAACTCTGTCCTACAGGCCTGTTCAACTCTATATGGCTAAAGCCAAACTCACCTTCTCTTCCCCACAAGCTTGTACCTGCTCTCAGTTGCAGGATCATGCATCTAAGCACAACCTCAAGCATAAACGCCACTCCTTTTTGTCTGCTATCCTGTAAGCAGCAGGACATCTTATCCACTGTTGAAAGTTCTTTGGTGCCTGCTGTGTCTTCTGTTCTTTCCTCAGAGCATTAGCCCAACCCCCGTCATCTCTGAATGGAACCAGGTAATTCATTGCTATAATTCAAAATGTAAATCCATTATCTCACTCCCTATGCAAAGACACCTAATAACCTTCTGAGATGCTACATAGCTATAGCCTAAATGCTTTGGGCTATGCACAAGGCTCCAGGAAGTCTTGTTTTAAAGAACCATTCCAGTTTTAATGCTGCCCCATCACCAACTACATCACGCCCCATCACACATTGTGGAGACGTGAACTTTGTGCTAATCCCATGTGTGAAATACATACAATTCCCATGAGGTACTGCATCTCTTCTCTCCTATGTACAACTCCCCCTTTCTTTTCTCTACCTATCATCCCTTGTTTAGGATCTTTCATAAACCTTCCCTGATATTTAAGGCTCAGCTTTACTCCTGTGAATTCTCCTACCATGCTTTCATGGTGCCACGCACATTCCCCTCTTGTACTTATGACTCTGAATAGGGCCCTTGCTCAACTCCTCTTATAAAGTTGGAAAAGCCCCAGACTCACTCTCTCGGTCTCTCTTGTAGCTAAGGATGATGTTACCACATTACCTGGCAATGGACCCCTGGGCAAAACTGCGGAGCAGTTCCTAGATAATTTTATTTCTAGTAGAGAAAAAAAAAAATGACATTTTCTTCTTCCTCTCACCTTGAACAGTAAATAATACCTGACAGAAAACATTCTGTCATCATGAAGGCAGAACAAGAAAATCACAGACATCACACCTCTGATGTCACCAACCTCCTTAACAAACACTGGCATTCACCTATTTTTTGGATTATTGAGTGAGAAAAATAAATCCTGGTCCATCTAACTATTTTTCATGTTTTCTTGTTGCTTGCTGAGTTTCTAACTGGTACAACTTTTGAATAAAATATTAAATCAATAGCTGTCAGGGACTTTAGTTTCCTGGCAATATAAAAAGTATGTTTTTTTCATTTTTTTTACTCTATAAGTACCATCATTACTATTTACAGAACTGAAGACTGATCAACAGAAAGATTGAGTAATTTCTCAAATACCTCATATGGCTATGAAGTCCCTCACCAGTATGCAGCTCAGAGCTCTTTTATTTATTTATTTTTTATTGTTGTTCTTGTTGTTATTTTTTCCACTTTTGAAGGAAGACTCAGGGAGGTTAGACCAAGAAAAGAGCTGTCAAAGTCAGGCAATTGAAAACCTCTATATGTGCTGAATGCATTCACCCATTTACTGATGAGGTGTAGTTTGGGACAAAATCAAAAGTAATGCTTAAGTTGGTAAGAGATTCTTTCTATGCTGCTTTCAAAAGAATTACCAAGCCTGACTCTCTTTGTCACAGGAGATTGGATTGTCCTCTATAAACAAAGTGGTTGCTTCTCAAGTTTCCATTTTCTCCAAGGTTTTTGCAAATTTATTCGCAAAGAAGTCCCCTGTTCTGAGCGAGGGCAGGAAATGTTTGTCTAAAGCACTTCAGAGCATGCAAAGGCACCACATGAAAGAAAATGCCTCTGTTCAAAAGTGAGAGGGCCATTCTTGGGCCAAGAATGGCTTTAAAAGGAATAGGAAGACACCTCCACAGTGTGATTTGAAGATCAAGAAACATGATTTAATTTACCTTAGAGACAAAATACGAGACAAAAATATCAAACAGACCCACAATATTACACTTGACCTGATCTATGCTATGACATGAAAGAAGAAACAAGAACTTTGTACATGGCAAAATATACTTAAAAACAAATGCCACAATTAACTGTGTCTTAGCACATGAAACCAACTGGGAACGGTTACATGAGGGACAAGTTCTTACCTTATAAGGTTTGTGAAAATTAAAAGAGAGAACAGCTAAGCTGAACACTTTGCTCAATGCCAGGTCCTAGTAACTGGTGGGTGTGTAACGTTGCTGACATCAATATAAAGCAATGACAGTGGGCCAGATATGCCTCAAGTGGATGATGGCCATGTTAAGACTAGGGACAAATGCGGTAGTTGAAGTGGTCAAGTTAGAGTGCTATAAAGAACAGTAGGCTGAATATAAGTCCAAAGTCACTGCATAAACAAAGGTGATTGCTTCCATGAAAGGGCTGATACCTCGAGAACCTTACATTATCCCAGAGTCTACCCAGAAAGCATGGGGAGCATATGTGCTCATCTCTTTAAAGTGGTACCCCTCTGCCCTTACACAGAGTGTAAAAAGTTTATCGTGTGCTTTCCCACCAAGTTTGAAACTGTGTGATTCTTGCTGAAATTTTTACCATGGGTTTGTGTTCATGTTATTTTCAATTTTAAGTGTAAAATGGCATAATGGAAGACTTTGTTGCAAAAATACTTTAATTCCAGTTCTCAGAAAATGAAACTGTTCCAAGCCATGCCAGTTTTGAAGTCTAGAATCTCAAGTAGTTATGTTTGTTTTTTCTGTCAAAATCTACCTCAGTTCAACTCCTAAAGCATGTACTTTTTGTCTAGGAAGCATTTCCTAGCCAAGCTGGGTGACTGGCTGCCTCCAGAAGAACATGGGTAGTGTTGCAATCGCTACTCTGAACATCTTTGGGCTATGCACAATGGCAGAATCAAAAGATGGCAGAATGACATTCCATATCATTAATTTTTAAAGCAGTTAAATTTAATATAGGTTCCATGGAGGAAATACTA
>PVKA01001314.1:0-93192 GCA_004027165.1 Ctenomys sociabilis | reverse complement strand
CTGTGGTAATTATAGCCTGCAGAGGTGTAGACTTTCTAAACCTTTCCTGAAGCTTCTATCTCCATGCAAGTGAAGACTAAGGATGTTTTGTTTTTGGGTCCTGATGTAGTTTGTGAGGATCAAACTCAATTAAACTCAAGGCTTTCACACTGAGCTACATGCCCTTAGCCTCCTAGAGTATTGGGATTACAGGCATCAAAGAAACTTTCCAAGTAGCAAGCTCCCAGAACTGCCCTCCAAATCAGCTCCCCAGGTGTCTCGCCTTTGGGCAATTATGCCTCAGTCTCCTTCCACACTGAGTCAGGCTGGACTGTAGAATCAACACAGCACTGCAGATAATGATGGGTGGCATGGCAAAGCCAACAGACTGAGCCTCTACCTTCTTCTTACTTGGATCATGTGATATGAAAGAACAAGCTGCTCTGGCAAGGATATATCCAGAAGCCCTGTAGAGAGTCTGAGTGGGTAGAAAACTCAGGCTTTCCAGCACTGACTTGCCAGACACAAGATTGGGCCATTACCGAAGTCCACGTTGCAGTGCCAAGCGGACCGAGGTGACTGTACTCTGCACCGCCAGCTGTGCTACAATCTCATGGACGATCTCAATCAGGACACCCCTCCAAGCTACTTAGATTCCCTGCCTCCCCACACTAGGTGGGAAATGATCAACATTAAATGTTTATAATTTAAACTGCTATAGTTGAGTATTTCTGTTCCTCAGAAAAGATGTGATTTACTAGCTTTTTCAATATATCTATATAAGCAGAGACCAAGATAGAGAACAAGAGACAAAGAGTCCTTAACAGCCAAACAGAGAGGAGATAGAGCAGAAAAGAGATAGAAACAAATATCTGTCTATCTAGAGAGAGAGAGAGAGAGAGAAAGAGTTGTATCAAGAGAAAAAATATGCACACACCAGAACTATGCCCTAGAGTAAAAGGCCTGCCTCTCTAATTCTTTTTAATGCTGTCTAGAAATAGGTGGATAGACTGTCCCAGGTATCATGAAAGAATTACTCCAAGTTTTCTCCAACTGAGACACTAGGACAATTTGGTACTACACGTGTCACAGAACCTTATTTCAAGACAACAACATTCTTACAACAGTCTTACTTAGGAGCTTGTTACTGGTTCACGTGAGAAGCCAATGTAAATGTTTCATCAACAGTGTTTGTATGTGTGTGGTGTTGCCTGGTAAAATTGAAGAACGCATGGCTCATTGAAGACAGCATATATATCAATAGAGAATCAGAGACTAATAAGAGCCTTACATCCCAGATAAAAATGAAGACTTCAGGGCAGAGAAGATCTCTCTATTCATTGAATTAAGAGAATGTAGCTGTATACCTATCTTTTTTTTCAAAGCTGATTTATGGGACAGTTTCAATAATTAATACTTTTTACATTGTTATCTTCCTAGTGGTTATCCATAGTACAAGCAGCAGATAGGATATCCTGTCCAAATACTATCAGTGCACATGTTTCTTCTCATAGAATTAAGTGAAAGTAGCTGCATATTTATCCTAACTATTCTGTATACACAAATACAGAATGGTCCTTCCTTTGTACCCCCGTTTTTTGTTTAGCCCTGTCAGAGATATTGGCAATTATTGTAGGTGTTTGCATTCAGAAAAACACTCCTACACAGTCCAGTGGTCCACAATAGTAGTGGGTTATCCACAGAAGTTGTTGACCAGAGCCTTTTACAGCTCAGCATATTAATATGGCTTTACTTTATATACTTCATTTTTATATTTTAATAAAAACCTAATAGCCTATAGTATATCACTACCATGTACACTGATTTAGCTTTTTACAAAATCAATCTGTGGATACAGTGTGTTCTTTGTAATCTAGATTACTGAGAATAAACAAGTCCACACTGATACGTAACTTACGATGATTCTCAAACTGGAGTATATGATTGCAGCTTTAGGTTTCCATACATAACCCTCATCACTGCAAAAAAATACAACCAGAGCTAGATGTTTTCCCATGGCCAAACTGCATCCCTTACCTTAAATATATCACAAGAATGTACACTAGGCCAAACTGGGCCCAGTGTCTGTTTTGGAAACAAAATTTTATGATCACCTAACCCCATCCATTTATTTATGCTGCCCATGGCTGATTTGACATCACAACGACAGAGCTGAATAGTTGAGACAAAGGTACAGGATGAGGCCTCAAAGTGCAAGACAGAGAGACATAGGGACAGGGACAGAGACAGAAAGGAAAGGAAAGAAGGAAGTAAGGGAGGGAGGGAGAGAGAGAAAGAGAAAGAGAAAGGGAAAGGGAAAGGGAAAGGGAAAGGGAAAGGGAAAGGGAAAGGGAAGGAAAGGAAAGGAAAGGAGGAGAAGTTTACACACTTTCTGATCCTGCATAGAAAAATTTTGCCAACCCTTGAAATAAAATGCCACACTTGTCCCATGCTCCAGGGGCTTGCAAGTTTACAAAAGGGCAGGGGTGTCTCATGGACACTGGTCCCTGTCCCCATTTCTGATAAATGAATTCTGTTAAAATATGTAGGATGCATTCAAGTCCTGTGTAGTGTTTATCTCGGCCTCTTCCTCCTGTGTAGGTTTTACACCCTTACACTCATTGCGTAAGGAGAGCTAGGGCCTCCTGAAATAGAGCTAGCTCCCTGGGCTAGCAATGTGTATATGCAAATAAAATGAGAAATGAAAAGAAGAAAGAGAGAAAGAGCGAGAAAAAAAGAAAGAGCCACCCTCCTCACTTTAGGCTCTAAGTATTGTAAATGATGCCAGACTTTTCTGGCCATCTCATACTGATTAATCACTTTGCTCAATACAATTATAATAACAAATTTCATAAGCTTAGAAGATTAAATATTTCAACATTTAGGGTGGAATCAACAGTTTAATCAAATATTTCTTAACTCCTGCTTACCAAAATTAAAAATGAATTCTAAAACATAGTTTTTAAACTCACTGAGTAAATTTGGCCTTTTTACTAACGTCATTTGTTTGATTGGTTGTGATACTTTACAAAGGTAAGTGTTTGTAGCCTTAAACTGTGTGTGTGTGTGTGTGTGTGCAAGCTTTCAAATGTAAACAATTGGGAATATAATATTTCACATGATTTAAAATTTCTAATTTCAAATTATGGATTAATCAATGCTGCACCATATAAGAAAATACTTGCAGTAAAAGAACAATTATATGATTTAAATTATCCTCCAAAAAAATAAGATTTAAATTCACTAATTCTGAAACACAATGCATGCCTATTTTGGCACTGAGATGCAGTATCTGTGCTAGAGTCTGGGACTGTGATTTTTTAGCGAAGACGATGCCCTTCTTTCACCATCACTGCCACAGAAAGGGTCCCAGTTAATCTCAGTTTCCCTAGAATTGCAACACTGTTTGGAATTCTCACTTTAAGAAAGTTTCTTCTGAAAGTAGTCTCTTAAAATTAGGTTTGAAAGTGGGTGAAATCTACAGATATAAGGATTCTGAGTAACCCATCATAAAGGAAAGATTTACATGCTCTAGTTCAAAATATTCCTCAAAGTATTATACTTGAGAAATAGACACAAAGCAAGAGGCCAAAGATCTAAACCATTCTCTGCATTATGGTTTCTAAATCTTGCTCCTACTGACAGAGAGGTCTGATGCTTCATTGCTGCAGGAAGCCTTTTGGAGAACCATAGCACATATAGTTGTGTCCTTGTCTAGCCTCAGAAGACAGCAGGAGGACCCTGCCAATGGTTGTGACAAGTCAATTGTCCACAGATGTTCCTGCGCATCCCTGCAGGCAGTGGTTCTGTCCTCAGTTGAGTGCCACCACTCTAGAGAAACACGACAGCTTTAACTCATCAAAAGGTGGTCGTTTTGTTCAAACTGAACCAAACAATCCACATCATTAGAAACAAGATCTGTTCCCTTATAAGAAATGACTTCCTGGACTGTCACAGTTTTTAAAAAATCACTGCTGTACTCTAAAGGATGACCAATACTTTCATGATAAAACTCCACTATGCTGGTTTCTCTGAGTTGTCATCCTATTACAGAACCCAGATTTTTTTTCTCAGAACCCAGTGACATGGAAGACATCACAGAGATTCCAAATGACTCACTTTCAATAGAAGACCTTCCAAACCACACTCTGATTGGACCAGTAATGATGGCTAGCATCTTGGTAACTAATTAGGACCCAAGAAGCTCAGTGCCTACATCGGCTTGGGAGTCCATGTGGCAGGGCATTGCTTATGGATGGCAGATTAACAGAATTTTCATTAATTTACTCTTAATCAACAAATAATTAGGTATTGGGGTTCAGTGGGATGTAATGTTTGATGTGTACCCTGCAGGGAAGCCCAAGCCTATAGAGGCTCTGTGTGTGTATATACACTCATCACTTCCCCAACTCTTGTTTTTGTAGTGCAGATGAACAGAATTTCTTATGATGACACCAGTAGATGAATGTAGTTGTTCTCTTGTGATTTTTTTAAATCCCCAATTCAATTACCATGCCTATTTTTTTTTTTTGATGAATCATCAGCAGAAAGCCAGACTGCTTGTTAGAGAGTTCCACGATTCTCAGCTGGAACATCACTTCTGTCAGACTCCGGTTTTACCTATCTGCCACTAACCAGATACTCAGGCTATCGCTGAAGAAAATTAAACCTTCAGAATTAACCTAGTGTAAAATTAACCCTCTATGGAACGTTGAGATTTAAAAAAAAAAATAGCTGTGCTATAACTGACAGCAAAGGAAAAAGAGAAAGAAAACCTAATCGTGGAGCAAAAGGCATGTGAGTTTATTGTCCCATCCCTACATTTAATAGCCCCAGAGATGCAAATGTCAGCTCAAGGCCACAATTAAATTGATGCATAAAAAGGAACACTGCACATGTATGTTGGGACTTCCCATCAGATGGGAAGCGTTAGGTCTTTGTGATACTGCTTTCCCCTCAAGGATGTCCCTGCTTTCTTTCCTTCCTTTTCTTGCATGGTGGGGGGGGGGCACTCTGCTTCCCCTCCATTTCTAGAGAAATGTGCACTAAGCCCAGGAAGGCTCATCTGTTGACATTGCCAGATGCTGAATCCCTGCCGAATTCGGAGACTGTGTTGCAAGTGAGGAGGTTTCTTTGAATTCTCAAAGTGTCTGGAAGCTCAATTGGAAAAACAAAATGGGAAAGCAACTCCCAAGTGTTTGTACTGCGGCTCTGAGCTGAATGCCTTTGCTCTCATGGTTCATAGGCCATGTACATAACATCTGAGTGCTGAGCACGGGAAGTGTGTGGTTAGAGCACGAAGGTCTCCTGAGACCAAGACCCCATTCATCATTCTACTTTCCCTCCCTTGAGCTCCTTACACATGCAACTTCTTAATTTCAAAGTGCTTAAAGCCATTGGCATCACAGAGACCAGGCGTCCATCTTTTCACCCATAACCCCTGCTGTGAAAAGAGAGCACCTTGCTCCCCAAGACTTCAGAGTGACATCCAGCTTCACCTCTTTAGTTCAATCAGAAACAAATACTAAAGAATGACTCATGGGCAATTACACTGCCACTGGCTATGTCTCTGACTTTTGGCAACTAGGTTAATTTTTCTGTGCCTCCCTGCTTTTCATAATTCTTTTAATTATACATAAAATACCAAAAAAAAAAAAAAAAAGTACTACTGGTTTAACCGTGTATCTTTTCCTTTCATGCTCATTCTTCTATTGATTGCATTCCCCTTCCTGTCCCAGTCTATACGCAGTTGCAGGAAGGAAGAGAGCTGGCGTCTCCTGTTTCACTATTATCCATGCATTGCTACGTTCTGAATGTGAGGCCTCAGGGCCTGCCAGCTAACTCTATGTGTAAATAAAAGGGTTTGAGATCACTTCAAGTTGTCATTCAAATTTCCATCCTAGCTAACAGGCAAAAATTCACTAAGTCCACCCTGGGGCCATTTTCCCTCCTCTTTTCCTGCTGACAGACATATAATGCGCTAGACAGAGACACAGCAAGCTCCACATTAGGATCCTGGAGGACTAATTCCCCAATTCTACCTCCACTCTCAAAAAGATCGTTCTTCTCCCTCACAAATGAGAAAAAAATATACAAAGAGGGCTGAAACTGTACTTTCTATTTTCAGGGGTTTGTTTTCACATCCTTTCTTTCCTTATCTATCTACAGCTGAAACCAATGTTACTCATAACATACTTAGAAGTATGAGACAGACAGAAGAAAAAGAAGGAGAAGAAGAAGGACAAGAAACAGGAAGAGGAGAAGGAGGAAGAAAAAGAAGAAAAGGAGGAGGAGAACAAGAAGGGAAAAAGAATAGGATACTTGACAGGTGTAACTTTGTAACTGAGTCCTCTTTATTACATAATTTGAAAATTATTCCCAGTATTCTTGTTGTAAGCACTGAGGCTCTATGATGATTTTAGATTCGAGCTCTCAGCAAGACTTTTCTGTCTGTGCATTAAGTGCCATCATAGCAGTCTCCATAGTAAGCACATGATCGTTGGTGAATGGCTAAGAAAAAATGTCAGTGATGCTTCAACTGGTGGGTCCACTACCCACTACGAAAGGTGTTGAACTTGAGAAATAGAAAAACTATCTCTTGGAACTACTTTATGAGAGACTGTTTTCTGTAATGGTTGAAGACAAAAAGATTCAGGGAAGGCCTAAGGAAAAAATAGCAACACCACAAGCCAAAGTTTTAGAGTGAGATCTCTATACACAATAGTGGTAGTTTGAAAACAATTTGTAAGTAATTCACCATGGACCTAAAGCAAACCCAAGGAACCTGGAAAGCCTCTCACCTTGTCAAGAGGCCTGTTCAGAAGATCTAAGAAGGCTTTCCATGAACAGTGGCTGAAGCAAACCAAGAGAGCTGAAGTCACAGCCTGTGATGGAATCATAGCTGCCCAACAGCTTTTTGCAGTGATGGTGTGTTCTGTTTGCACTGTCCAACACAGTAACCATTACTCTTGTAGCTTTGGGGCATCAAAAGTATGGCTAGTATAAATAAGAGTGTAAATTATTTATTTTATTCTACTTTAATAATTACCTTTAACTTTAAAAAATACATGAGTCTACTGACTGTATAATGATAGGAATTGAGGCAGGGAAGGTTGAGGACTTGGAGTCTGGTGTTGACAGAGGGACGTTGTCAGTAGGATAACCATAAGCTTGGGACAAGGGTACCACCACAGTGTCTCCTTGAATAGCGCCTCTACCTACTGTTAGTGAAAGCCTGGTCTGAGGTGGAGCTGAAATTAAGGGGAAGAACACCAGGATTAGTTAGCAATGCCTATCACGAACACAGGAAGGGGAGTTGGTAACAGGTCTCATCTATTTCCCAATGACAACAGTACAGAGAACTTAAACTCTTCAGAAAAAGTAGCAAGCAAAGAGGAAGCCAGGTTCTGAGGCCATAAATAGCTACTAAAGAAAAATGATCAGGTTGCGATTATTTCTTTACTGCTCTGAATTAATACTTTCACACAAACAGGGTTCAGCAGAGGCTCTGGATGTAGTACTACAGTCGTTAGCCAGAGGGCCATTAGTGTCTGATTATATGTTTGTTTATTTTTAGTATTTGTCTCCCCCATTAGAATGTGGGCTACATAAGGACATAACTAATCTGTGCCAGAACACAGGTTCTGGGAAAAAGATTTTCAAATGGAAATTCATACCACACCTTATTCTCCCAATGCACATTTGCAGGCTTACTATGTGTTATGTACTAGGGTTAGAGAAACAGATGTGAATGTGACACACCTAGGCCCTATCCTCTTGGTGTACATTTAACAGACTACACAATGAAGAATCAACAATATGTTGTCAGTAGGGATTTGACTTGTGCTGCAGGCAAGAAAAGGTTCAAATTAGAGATTCCTTCTTTGAGATAATTCAATTGAGTTTGAAACGTAAGTGAAAATTAGCTGGCAAAAAGAGGAGGAGACAGAGGATAAGCTTTCTAAACAGATAAGGTGGATGGACATGGGGAGCTCCAAAAACCAAATTTAAAAAAATAAATTACTATTATGACTTTTCGAAAAGCAAATAAAACAAAGAAATAGGAGAACAGGCTTTCCAAATCAGCTGAATATGTCTTGGAGAAATGCCATAGCCCAAATCCCTGGCTCCAGCTAATACGACCTGAGGGCATCCTTCCTGGGAGTAATCACACACTCCTATGCACCCTAACACTCTTCCCCTATGGCACCAAGGGGATAAAGGGAGTTTTTTCTCAATTTCTTAAAGAGGATATTTTTTTTTTAATGGGAGTTTCTTATCTAACAAACATTCAGAAAGTTGCACAAACACTCAGATATGTGTTAGAGTTTTCCAAAGGTTGGCTCATAAAGGTACCACTGAATTTGGGTTTCTAGTCAAGAAATTTCTTAGAAAGGCAAAGATATTATCCTTATTTTATAGCTGAGGTTTCTAAGACTCAAGGAAGATGTGACTTCTCCAGCAAGTGTTCACGGTCAGAAAGGACAGAGCCAGGATTAAAGGTCACGTGCCCAAAGCCAGTTCTCCTCCCACAAAAAAAGCCTGTTTTTCCCAGTTGAGGGTCTCATATGAAAATGCTCATTCTGGTGATTCTTGGCACCAACTCCACCAGTCTCTTAACTTTTCCATAATTACTTATGCAGGTGACTTGTCCTGCAGTAAGGGCGTTCTCCCAAAGACCTTCCCTTTTCCAGCAAGGAGACTTTCTCAGCTAGTTTTCAAAAGCACACTTGCTACATAGTGAGAAGTGTGAAGAGTTGGCCTTGGATATTTTGTGGCTACTTACTTCTTCAGAAAGTCAATGCTGTGAGTCTCATTGTATTCCAGACTCTTGCTTTTAACTGTTTTCTAAGCCAACTTGGAGAACTCTAAATGTCTCTAAAGGTCAACTCAGTGTCTCTAAAGGTCTAGATGCTTTGTGTTCACTCTTTAGCAACTGTGTGACCAATGATCTCCTGGGACACAGAACATTTGAGGCTAAAGAAGGATGAGTCATCTGTGCTAAGAACAGTTTCACTTCATCTCATCATTACATCCTTAGTGATAAAAGAATCCAGGCCAAAGTGTTCACATAGTATATACCCAAGGTGTTCACAGCCTTTCAGAACAAACTGAGCTTTGGAAACAGGGTCTAATAACTAGGGTCAGTGCTACTGCAACCCTCTGTCATTTACACAGCATCATTTAGTTGAGATGGATGTTCTTGGGTACTGACCTTTCAAGAAACACTCAAACCTTCCACTTCTCAGGAGCATTTGCATTATTCCAACTTCCGAAGTGCACAGAAAATTTTTAGGACTGAAATAAAACTGGGAGCTTTCTCTTTTGCCTTAAGCTCAATGTTCTGATTTGCATGTCAATGCCAGCAGTGTTATTTCACCTGAGGGCTCCTTCTATAGCACCAGAGCAGTGCAAGCCTTGCCTGCAGTGCAAGCTGAGCTGGTGAACTAAAGCCAGGCCCAGTGGAGCCTGGAGTCGCACCTGAGGAAGCGCAATGAGTCCAGACTGAAATTTAAATCTTTCTTCTGCCTTATGCTAGCTGTGTGACCTCGGGGTTAATAATAGTTATTTCTCAGGATTACTGTGGAGCATAAAATAGGATCAGTCAATGTGAATGTACCTTGCTTTGTGATTGGCACATAAATGCTCAGTAAATGTTGGTTGGTGGAGGATTCCATTCCCCTCAATGCTTTCTGTGTTATCTCCTCAAATGTCTGTCAGGGATTCTGATAGCTAAGCCTGCCAGGAAATAGTACATTGTATCAATAAGAATACAAACCCCCCCTTTTTTTTTTCTAAAATAGGCCAAAGATTTACAGACCTTCCCCTGAAGAAACATGCAAATAAAAACACTGACGAGCAATATGCTGAACATCTTCAGTTAATGAGGAGACACAGATTAGAAAAGTCACAGTAAGATGTTATATCTTCCAGAATGATTAAAAATACCCACAATATCACGTGTAGCAATGACATAGAGCAACTGAAACTTCCCTGAGTTAATTATGGAAATGAAAATTGGTGCCACCACTTTTGAAAACAGCATGTCAGTTTCCTATAAAGTTAAATACCAACCTACCATCTGATCCAGCAGTCTAATTCTTAGCAATTAACCAAAGAGAAGTAAAAAAAAAAGAAAGAAAAAAAAAAGTATGTCCACTAAAAAGACACTTAGACCAGTTTTATCCAAAGAAGCCTAAACTATGTAAACAAATAAACTGTTAACCACTGAGACAACAGATAAACATATAGTGTATCTATCAATGAAATATTACTCAGGAATAAGAAGGAACTATTGCTACACTCAACAAGATGAATGAAAACTAAAATATCACTCCTTTAACAAAAGAATCCAGAGATAAAAAGGCCATTTCCCATTTTACTCCGTCTACTTGAAATTTTGGGAAAGACTGGGGAAGGAGAGGAGATAGACAACGTGCAGAGGCAATGGGGAGCTGCCAAAGTCCTGCTCATTTTGACAAAACTCATTAAATCTGCAGGTAAAGAGATGAGCTTTATTATTTGTAAACTGTATGTTGATGAATATGATTTTTTTAAAATTTAAAATCAATTGCAAAGAGTGGGGCTTCACAAGAAGAGGAAGTGCCAACCTGGCAAAAACAGGAGGCAAAGGCATGGAAAGAGGGAGGAGGCACCAGCAGCCATCAGGTTCCACAAACGACTAGACTGGTGCCCTCGATTATTTGCAGAAGCCAACCAAGAATAAAAGAGCCATCCACTGATGAATGTCTGATGCGTCCCATTGTCTTACCTCACTTGGCTACATCCGAAACCAGTTCAATATTTTCTCTTAGAAAATATATCACATGCTATAAGTATGCTAACAGAGCTGTCATTCTTTTTGCTGCCCCTCATCACCCCATTTAGTGGGAGCTGAGGAATGACTTTTTTTAAAAGTACTTTTTATAAGTGAAGACAACAACCTAAGAATATGGATCCCTCTCATCACTGATTCCAACTCTGAGAAAGCTATACCTATGAGAAAAGGAAGACAAACCCAATAAAATGATTCTATGCAACTTCAATTCTGAAAAGACACCCTCAGCAGGGCCCAGTCTCAGCCCACAGAGAAATGCACAAAGCCCCAGAGAAGGAAGGACAGGGGCTGATGGAAGGGCAGGAGCTGATGAAGCTGTGTAAGGTGGGTTAGTAGGGGAGGGAAAGACTTCTCTCTCAAGATAGGCTTTCTATTCTGAGATTAATTTTTATGTACTTTACTTGCGAGATGCTCGAATGTGTTTTATATATTAGCTAATACAATGGCCTCCCTTGTCACACAATTCTATTTCTATCTAGTCATTTCCTTCTAAATATGTGAATTCATAGCATTTCCAAGTCCGTGAATCTCTGCTGGGCATTGTGACACAGCTAAGAAAGCCTTGGAAATACCAGTCCCAACCTGCTATTTATAAGATGCACCCTAACACTTCCATCACAGGGCTTCATGAAACAAATGCATATAGTCATTAGCATCACCTGACCCTATGATGAGCTTCTGAAACTTTCTTACCTGTCTTAAACTTTGACACAGTCCCCACACTTGCAAAGTCCTTGCTGGACATTTCTTCCTTCCCTGAGATCTGGTGAAGTGTCTCCTCTCCTACACCAGCATAGCATCTACACCCTTTCCATCAATATTTTATTCTTCTCTATTGTATCATTCCCAGCTCCTCACAGCACCACCATATTTGTCTATTTGCATCCTCTGCATTAAACTGTGGGTTCCTGGCATCTATAGGCAGTGCTAACACATGTTAACTGAGTACTGCGGGCAATTTTCTGTTTCAGGGCGAGAAGTCACAGATCATTTGGTTAATAACATAGGAATGAAAGGACCACTATTATCATTCATGGCAGGAGCAACCACCAACAGGGTTTGGCTTCTAGGTAAACTTCTTATCTTATCCATTGTCTTTTGTCCTTTTCTTGCCACTTTATAGTCTTCTGTATATGGTCAAACATTACCTTACCTTAAGTAGAAATATTTTTCAGGTTGAAAAACAAGACTACCCCTTCCCAAAAGTCAATAGCCCCAGAGCTTCACTCAACTTTTAACTCCCACCTGGCTCACTGCAATAGATGCAGCATTAGGGATCTCAAACCTCATCATAGTTTGTAAGCTGCTGCTTACCTTCATAGGCAGTGACTACCCAACATCGTTAATAATAAAAATATTGTTATTGTTGCTACTGGAGCCCAAGGTTTGAAAAGGAGAATGAATTTGGACCCTAAGTTCACCAAGAGTTTTCAGTTTCCTAGAAAGTAAGTATAGCTGTTAGCATGAAGTCCAGTTAGACTCATCAATACACTCTCATGGAGACTTTCAAAAAGGCCTTATTTAATACTACAAGAATAGGATGGAGGCTGGGGAGATAGTTCAGCTGTCTAGGTGTCTGCCCAGCAAGCCCAAGTCCCCAAGTTTGATCCCTAGAAGCTGTGCTTGGTGGTACACGCCTATAATCCCAGTGCTGGGGATACTGAGACAGGAGGATCACTACAAGTCTGAGCTGTGTAGAAAGACCGTGTACCAAACAAATATTTCTTTTTTAAAAAAGGAATAGGATGGAAAATATTGATGTACTATACATTCACTCAACTCAAATTTACTGGACAAGTCTAGCTAGTAATATAGTAGAAGTTAATTTCATCATTGTGATGTACAAACTATGTAGCAACAGAAAAATATGGGTAAAGTTATGCAGAAATATGACTTACTTTCACTGGCAATCTAAAGTTATTTCAAAGCGAGAGGACTAAAAAATAAACTGAATATTTAAGGCAGTATCGCTGATGGAATCCACTTGAAGTTAGAATTCTGAATCATTCCCATCACTGAGCAGCCCTGGTAACAGCAGCACAAAATCTTCCAATTCAGAGTCACAAGGAAGCACAACATGTCTTGCCAGCCAAAGCTTCAATCAGAGTTGCCCATTAAGAAAAGCCTGATCATGATACTTCCCATATGTGTCATAAATATATAACACAAAACATCATGGTAAACGGTACGTGTGTTGGAAGGAGGGAATGGAAAAAATGTGGAGAACAGATAGGGAAAAGGAAATGTAAGAATAAGATGAAATGAAACAGACAAGAAGTAATTATTCCTATTACTAATTTAGGCTCAGTAAAAGGATTTACACATTTGTTCAGATAAGTTGACCTCACAGAGAACATAAGACACTGGAGTGGCCCTAGATACAAAAAAATAAACATTAAGAAAAACTTTCCAAGGGAACTCTGAGAAACACCCATTCAAGACTTATTCAGTATGAACCAAGCATTACGATGCATTACAAGTCACTAAAAGGATACTCAAAGCCTATAGAAAAGTTGTTAAGAGAGTTTTAAGGGTGACTAGATCCATAATCATGGACACCACCAAGGATTTGAAAATCTTATTTAAGGACAGTGACTATTTTTAATTTTTATTCCTAGGACTAGATAAAAGGAGATTTGTCCAATTTAGAATCTCTTTTGAGATATAAGAAAGAAGATCTTAAAATAGCAGGTGAGAAAATATCTCAGAAGATCACCAGTGGTGATTACCAGGTTATCTTTAGATGATTGCAGACTGACTCTTTTCTATAAGTTTCATGTACAAGAACAAAGTAGGAATCAATGGTTGATTTAGAGTCCTTTCCACCTATGAAACCAAAGCATATACAATATGTAGTTGCTGAGATATTTCTTTGATGAGTAGTTGCTAGAGAGGAATTAGGTATCACTATCTAAAATACCTAGAATAGAAAGCATCAGTCACATCATGAAACCAGTGCAAAAAAAAAAAAAAAAATCCTTTGTCTGATCCAGTTTTCTAACCTCTTCCTATTTCAGAGACTTTCAAAAGACATATGACCATGAAACTGCAATTTGGAAGACAAGCTGATGTGGCACTAAGCACCAATTTCTTTTCCAATAAAACAACCAAGGTAAACTGGAGAAAATAAATCAGGACTTCAAACCGAAATGTAAACAACAGTAACACACAATGCCACTACTGCTCCCAATACTTTACTTTTCAAGAAGTGCATCCATTCATATCCAGTTTATGCTACTCCTATGTGATGCAAGATTTAAGATAAATAATTCAGTTATCAAAATTCATGTTGTATTATGCAGAAAACATAGTCGTGTATCTTCATTTTTTGTTTGTAAACTTTATTGTTATAATCTACCCATCTCATACAAAATGTCCAGTAGCACCAGATTCAACTTTATCCTAGTTTGTATTCCATTAATAATTTAGTAGAATAATTTGGTCAAACACACAAAGGTCTTCCTACTAGTGCAACCAGGATTTGCAAAGAAAAATCAGTTTATAACTTGTCTTAGTTCATTCAAAACCAAAAAACAGTTATGAAGTCCAAAACAAAACCATCCTCAAGCTCACAAGAACCAGTGTGAGTACCTGAGATTAGCAAAGAGTTAATACAGCTGATCTCGAGGTTAAGGGAAGGATGCAACATCGTTTTTTAGCAAACACCTGGAGGGAGAAAAGTAGTATTTTGTTTCCATTCCCAGAAATTGCAGACAAACATGAAGCAAATCACATCACTGGAATACTCAATTATTGGAACATGCTAATTAACTAAATGTAATCAACCTGCTTTCAATCCTCTCTTCACCTGCTGTAATATTTCTAGTGCATTGCCTTTCTTAAGCCCCAGAACCAGAACATTAGACAGTCTGCACAGTGCAGCAAAGAGAAACAAATAAGCGCAGATTTTTGCTGATGGCAGGAATTTCTGCTGCTCAAAGCATATGAGCCAACAGTATGGAAATGGCAGCACTGGCTGTGTATTTTGATGATGCTCCACACCTATTTTTGCAAGAGAAACTTAAAGTTCAATTAGGCAACATGATGTTCAGTGACGGTTATTTCACAAAACTGAGCAGTCATTTAAAGCAGTAAATATGCAGTCGTGACAGAATTAAATATTCATGAAATCAGGAGTAACTGGAAAACTGAGGATATCAGAATATTAAAATTCATCATAGTTTTCACAATGTAAATCTTGTATGCATTTGTAAAACTAGAGCATGTTTAAATTCCAGTGCCTTGGTAGGTTGCCATTTAAATAACAATATTGATTTTGGGAGAATAACAACAACCGTGATTTTGAGCTCAGTTTCAAAATGCAAAGCAATTTTTAGTATTTTCAAATCCAAACTTGTTAAGTGGGCTGTCTTGAGACACAGAAGAACAACACTGAATGTGATCTTGACATGTTTTGGGGGTCTGATTAATCTACTTGTACTTTAGAGAAGGTGCAGCAGTCACCGACTCAATCTCTAAGAAAGAGTTCTTCAGGAGATGCAATCTGCTTCTAACCAGCAGAAGTGTCTCTGTTCCTCTACACTTCTTCCATGAGCAAAAGTGAAAAGTAGATTGAAAGACAGTTCTTTGGTTCCAATATTCTGATTTGCAGAACCACTTCCTCCAACGTTAGCAGCCAGTTTCAAAATGTATTAACAAATACACGTGTACTCTTTACACAGATACGACTAAACATGCCAGCTTCCGCGAAACTAAACTCCAAGTCTGTAGGGACACAGAAGGCTGAGACAAAGCTGTAATAAATACTCTACTACCGTCACCAAGACACTATTTTCTATGCCACTTCCACTACCATTTTCTCAGTAGAAGAAGCATCAGCACCAGAGAATGGCATTTGAGCCATTTCTTGCTGGAATTCAATTACCTGAAGAACTCCTCTGCCCAGTAAGGAGCAGCTGTTCCCTAGTCTACAATGACACAGCAGGGCTACCATCGATTTGCAGGGTTCACCTGCCGCCAGACACTTGGTTCCTGATACACTAAGTACGAAGATACCAGGTGAGGAGGAGAACCTGCGGTTGGGAGCTGGGGTAAGCAACGTTCTCAATTCCGCAAAGGAGCCAAACTTTGCTCCCATTGTTAGCTTTAGGTTGATGTCACCTCGCTCGAAGGAGTCGCCGAAGCCACTTGGCAGCTCCTGAGGACGTACGTTCTCTAGACCAGTACCATCCTATGTGCCCCTGTTCCACCATGAGGGCACGCAGAGGTCTCCGCACTGCTCCCCAAGGCGCCCCGCTCTGTCCTAAGCACCACACCGCATGTACCAGAAGACTTTTCTCAGCACACATCACCGAACACGGAAACCACAATAGACTTCTACACACGCTTCCAGTTCGGAAAGTCACTGTCGCCAGCGGACTAGCTTCCATTCCACGCCACCTCCACATCTGCCACCCCCGCCCCCACACAAGCGAGGTAAGGGGGTTGGGGGAGCGGAGGGGTTAAAGTGACAGCCACTATGAGAGCGCCTCGGTTTTGTTCAAAAGATGTCACAGCGGCGACACCGCAGACCTACCTTGCTCTCGCCCTTCTCGCCGTGCGGTCGCGTCTCGGGATCCTCGCTGTCCTCCGCGCCCGCACTCTCGCCGGGCAGTTCATCGCGAGCCGGCTGCTGCTCCTGCTGCGGCGGGGGCTGGGTCCGTGGTGGCGGCGCCTGGCAGGCTCCGCCAGCCCCCTGGGAGCGGGGGATGGGCTCCGGGCGCGGCGAAACTCCCTCCACGTCCATCTCCATCTTCCCATTCAACTGGAGGGCAAGACAAAAGCGGAGCGGAGACTTGGCGGCGGCGGCGGCTCCTCAGCGGCCCGCCGCACGCGTGGCTCGCCGAGGAGGGGCCGCCTCCCGCGCGCCCTCCCACCGCCCTGCGCCCGCGTCCCCGCAGCCCGCTCTCTTCGGCTCCAGCCCGGCCGGGAGCGGCTGAGCGGCGGGCGGCGGCCGCGCGTCCTTGCAGCGGTGGCCTCGGCCCCCGGCAGCCCAGCCTCGCGGAGCGCTCCTCGGCGGCGCCTCTCCCACGCGCGCCGGCCGGGTCGCCGGGCACTGCGCGCTCTGCAGCCGGCCTCCGGGGCTCGCCGCCTTCCAGCTCTCCTGGGGCCCCGGCGCTTTCCCTCCCAACCTTCTGAACAAAGTTGCTGCGAAAACAGCCAGGATCGCCGGGATCTGCCGGGCGAGAGGCGGGGACCGGGACTGTCAGGGGCTGGAGAAGCCGCCGGCCCCGCGCGCCGCCCGCAGCCGACCCTCGCTCTCGCCCCCGCCCCTGCGCGGAGCAGCGGGGAGCAGGAGGCTTCCCGAACCGGCGGGCGGGCGGGCGGCGGTGGTGGGGAGCAGCGGCGGAGCCCGCCCGGCCCCCGGGAGCCCACCTCCACCGGCCGGTCCCCCCTCCCGCGGCCGCGTGGCCAGGGCTCGGCCCCTCCCGAGCGCGCGTGTGAGTCCCAGAGCCCGCTCCGAAGTCGGCTGGCACCCAGCAGCCCCGCACCAGGGCAAAGGAGAAACCAGCGACAAATTCGTGGCAGGAGTCGACCTAACCTTGTCTCCCCGCTGACCTCGGGTTAGACGGGGAAGGGGTGGGGCCCTCGAGTCCCCCGGTGGCCGGGAAGGTGGCACGAAGGTCCGCAGAGAGGGGCGAAGGGGAGGAGGAGGAAAAGCGCGGTGGAGGTGCCAGGCTTTCACGGCAACGTGCCCCGGGGTGGGCGCCGGTTGGGTACCCTCTCCCAAGTGGTGAGTTCTCCTGTGCTGGCAGGGCAAGACTCCCGGCGGCTCTGGTGAGGACCAGAGCAGAGGCTGGGAGAGAGCTGCGTCCATAAATGTAGATAGGAAGAGGTGGCAAGGGGAGACTTGGAAATTCTTACACCGGTGCGCACAGTCAGTCAGATGATGAGGTGACTTCTACATTTCACACCACCTGGTCCTGCGGAGCAGCTTACAACTTTCATAGAACAGCTAAGTCAACTCGACAAGACTAAGAAGGAGCTAGGGAGAGAAATCGTGGGTTATTGAGGGCAGGACCTGCTTAATATTAAATAGAGCCTATTGTTCTGGCTTTAGGTTCCATCATGTCCCCAAATGGATCCGCAGATGAATGAACTATTCATACATTTCCTAGCAAAGAGTAGCTTTTTATTTCAACATATAATGTAAAACAGATAACACTTGCCTGATGAAACTGGAACACTGCATTGTTCATCTCATGTCTGTTTTGCATTAACTTAAACCCGACTTGCGTGCTCTTCTGGTAGATGCATAAGAGCACACCATTAGGGTTTATCGTACACTGAAATCTCTTCATCTCTGACTCTGCATGTAAGTGTGACAGAAATTAATTGCCACTTTAATCATTGCAGACAGCAATTACGACGATGAAACATGAACGTGCTTTTGGAACAAAAAAGTTCAGGGACTGAGTTACCCAATCCCTTTTTCTTCAATATGTCTGTAAACTGAATTTCAAATTGGGATTAAAAAATAAATAAATAAGGTGAGGTTTGTTCGTTTGTTTTGTGATACTGGGCATAAATCTAGGACCTACTCACTGAACTACATTCCCAATATGTACTTCACATATATTCCCAATATATATTTCATATATATTCCATATGTATGTTTCATATGTATTTCACATATATTTATAGTCTCAGGGACTGGGCTCAAAACTGATCCTCCTACCTCACTTTCTCAAAGTGCTGGGATTACAGGTTTTACAGGCATAAACCACTAGACCTGGCTTCCCTATATTTTTAAAGACATTATGACCCATGTGTAGTAATGTACAGTCAAGCGAATTTGTAGAGAGCTCTATCACCTTAAAGATATTATTTACTCTGCATTTCCTTGCCAGCACACAGTAATAAACCAACAATTCTTATAGGATTTTTATTATGGCAAATTAGGTTATCTGTGTAGTGTGCTGAGGAGACCCCCACCCTAGTGAGACCCCAACAAACATTCACTGTTACAATGGTAAGATTATAAAAATTCACCCTGATGACTTCTCAGAAGACCTTGATTGAGGAAAAAGAAGCTACCAACTTAATTAATATTCAAATTTTCTATAAGCATTTGGTGTTCTCAGAAAATAAAGCCTCTTCTACAGATAAGGAAAAAAGCTGTGGTGGATGTACAGTGAAATTTTGAATTTGACAGGTTTTTTTTTCTACAATATAGAAATAAAAATTGTGTGTCAGTTCAGACAGGAGCTGGAATAGCTGACTGGTAAGTTATTATTCTTCCATGGTTGTTACTTCCAAAATGTGTTTGTGAACTTCTTTCAAGGCTTAAATGAAGATTAAATCAAAAGAAAAACAAAGTGCTTCAATTAAATTTGTTCTAAATTTAGTTATATGCTCTTAAATATTCCTATTATTAAATGAAGATATTTCTTTCTTTTGCCCCTCTATGTTTTGGGGCACACAGACTTTTTTTAGCATCTGTCATAAGTAAACACAGGCTCAGAAAATATATTACATTTCAAAACTGTTGATTGCACCTAATTATGCATGTAAATTGCTACTTCAAGCATGTAGACAGCTTGCAACATTTTGAAAATTTTGCCCCACTAGTCATCTGAGGTATTTGTGTTACTATTTTGCAGTTTTAACAAAATTGCCTTTCCTATTTATACCAGACCACTTGACTTTCTGAGTCACTGAGATGAATTTACAGTGTCCTAGAAGTCCAGTCAATCTAACTCCCTTGTTACTCAAAATGTGGTCCAGGGACAAAACATCTGGACACCTAGCAGTTTGCTAAAAATGTAGTACTAGTCCCCACCATCAGCTTACTGAACGCAAACCCCTACATTTAACAAGACCACCAGATGATACCTACCACATTCAATTCCTACCATGTTTTGTTCTATGTTGTAATGATCTAGAGCACTATTACCACAGAAAACTACTTAGAAAAACTTATAAGGAAAATACTATGCAACATCTTTTCTTCCCCCAAGGCATTGCATTCCTAACCACACTTTTGCCCTCTGTATCTCACTGATATATAATGAAAAGTTTTATAATTAAGAGTATATCTATGATACATGTGCCTTATAATAAGTAGGAAGTGTACCATTTTCTAAAGATCAAAATGCATTAACCTAAAAAGCACCTCATGCAATCCATATAAATATGTGCAAAATTTGGTTGCTGTTGATCTTGAGACTGGAAGGTCCACAGTCCCTTCCTGCTAACATTAGCAATGTCTTTGTAACAACGCAAGGAGAAACTGACTCATTTAAGTCTGTGCAGTAATAATCTAATAACACTTCAATAATTTCAAGAAATTTGGAAACAATTATGTCTCCCAAGACTTTTAGGAAATACAAGAAGTCACCACTAGAATTTCTTTGATGTGCATGTATATATAAAATTAAAAATTATATTTTAAAAAAGCTGGTTTGGTGGTCTCCATGTCAATAAACCTGAAGTCAACTGAGAACATCATTCATTGGTGATCTCTGAAGCTGGGCTTCAGAATCTCCATTTCTGACTGAAAAAAATGTGGTTCCAGTGCTTCTAGACTTTAGGCCACATTTTATTTTCATGAATGGTTCTGAAATGTTATCACATGTTGAACTTTCAGAACTCTTTATTATTTAGACTGCACCACAGAAAGGTCAAATCAGAATCTCTGGAAGCAGAATTGGCATCAGTAGTTTTTAAGTTCTCCAAGTGATTGATTACATGTGTAGCCATGACTGAATCAGTGCTGCCAATAATTCTCCAGCTGTGATCAGTAACAGCCTCTAGAAACTTGTTAGAAATGCAAACTCTAGTGCCCCATCCAGTCCTCCCTTCCCAATATAAACTCTTTAACCAGAGTCCAGCAATCTATGTTACAAGGCTGGCTGTGAAGCATGCTAAAACCAAAGCTTCCCTGTGGCTACATGTTAGAGTACTGAAACCATTCAACATGTACTGATCTCCCCCTTAATTAAACAAAAATCTCACTGTGAAATTTTACATGGTAAGACTTAAAAGTTCCCCCAAGGTGATTCCAATAGTGTAAACAGGGTTGAAAAACATTCCTAGGGACTGAATTTTGTATGTGCAAGTCATGTTTCCAAGGAGCAGTAGGTTCTTCTATGCTAGCTCTTAAAATGAAAGTTCTTCATAATGAAAAACTGTGTCTACAAAGGTAAATTAAAGCACTATCCTTTACAGATTTGGGTTAATGTACTCAATCATTTCTACAGAGATTTTTTTTCTTTCTTGGTAATATGACAGCAACTTCTCCTTTCTACAGCAGGGCTATGATGCAAAATGACTCAGTTTTACAGGCAGTGAGATATACCTGGCACCTGCCTGCAATAACTAAAAGTTCCTTCATCAAATTATTTCACTGACCTCCTGGTGTAGCCCTGAACCTCAGGTGGCAGCTGTGAAGGGCTTAAGTAGCCTGCTAGCCAAAGTGTAGCTTGCAGATGGGAGTCTCTAGCACCAGCTGAGAACTGGCTGTGCACTCTGGTTTCCAGGCCTCACCCCCAAGACTTGCTGCATCAATTTTTTGCTCTGTGAGATCCCCAAACAGAAGAAAGGAAGCAAAGCTCTGATGCATCTTCTGAGAGACAGAGTGACATTCAGCCGGCAGCTTGATCCTAGCTCCTACATTTCTTGGCTCTTCCTGGATCTACTCCACTCTGAGAATGTTGTAGAATCCCATGGATAAAGATCCAGTTGTTAAAAAAAAAAAAAAGATCCAGTTGTTTGATGACTCTAAAAGCATTCCTCTTTCAATTTTAGCTCTCCTGTGGTTAGCACCACTATCCAATCTTTAGAACTCTTCGTTGTGCTCTTCAATAAGGAGCCACCAGGCATGTATAGCTTTTAATGCATGAGTTATGGCTAACATGACTGAGACAGTAAATTTTGAATTTTATTTCATTTTAACTGATTTAAGTATAGATAGCTTCATGTGGTTAGTGGCTCCAGTATTGTACAACATGGCTCCTAAGTAATTTTATCACCTCTTTCTTCACCCTATTCAAGTTTCCAAGTCAAACACTTGCCTCTCCTACTCAGTTTTTGTATGTATTAATCCCTAGTGAATGCACCAGGATGAAAAACATCTGCCTTGCCACCTCATTTACATAATAAGTAACATTATGCTTATTATTTTGAATGAGAGAAGTTTAATTTGAATTAAATGCCACCAAAAGTTGTCAAAACCTCTTTCATAGCATTCATAATTATGTAGCTTTAATTTTGCAGCCTTTTCAAACTTCAGCAGACATAGGGAGTATTTGGAAACCGCCTTAGGAAAAAAGAGACAAAAGACTGCAAGTCGATTCAGGCTAGAAGACACATAAAGACATTCCCATCCCCAGTGTCTTTCTGGTGCATAAAGAAAACTGAATACATTAAGGGTGCTTCTATGTTGAAAGTAAACACCAAAACTTGAAGATTAGTCTCAGAATAGAAGCTGAAACACAAAACAAGAAAAGAGATCATGAAGTTCACAGTGACAGAAGATAGCAAATAAAATTTAGAATAGCAGTATAGGCAGCAGTTTGAGTGTGAGTCTCTAATCTGAGGAGCTAATGGGATGGGATACACAGGACTGGAGGGCCAGGAGCCCAGGAAAGGGCAAGCCTGGCAGAAAAGCAAGACACTCATAGTCTGAAGATGGATTCCAGCCCTCTAGTGTCTTCTCCAGGATAAGAGCAACAGCAGCAGACCACTTCCCGGGAGCCCTGCCTGAGCCTACTCCATGCACACTCAACATTGACATCATCTCTAGAAATGTTGTCCCCCCCCACAAAGTAGAATTGATAAGGAAAGAGATCTTCCAGGATATGCAGGTTATTTTAACTGTGACACCTCAGAAAAGCAAAATATAAACAACAAATCCCTACCTGAGAGGGACAAGATAGCTCAGCAGTCTAAAGCAACTTAGATAAGCTTAGGCAAGCCCAGAAGAACCAAGATCCCAGCACCACATTCAGTGCCTGCCTCGCTCCCAGGCTGGGCTGAGCCACCCAGCCACACACACACACACACACACACACACACACACACACAAAAGGCCAATTTGAAAATGATGTATGTTGATTCTAAGCAGAGGGAGCCCAGTGTATCTTTTCCTACCTTTTGTCCAGGTATGTTTGAAATACAGAGCAGAGACGATCATTTTGCATGTAACACACCCTGACCATTTTCTCCCTTGCCCTTCTCTGTCTTATCTTCCCACTAATCCTTTTGCCACATCCACTTCCTTCTTGTTTTCCACCATCTCTCCTTTATTGTATTCATTCATTTATTTACAGTTTTGGCTTTTTCAACATATTTTATGAAAAAAGCTAGCAATATGGTCTTATTGCACGTAGGCCTGTACCTGGCCCAGCTGCTGACTTGGTTCCATGTGATTCACAGCTATTCCCACAAATGCGTAGCTAAGGGCAACAGCCTCACTTCTGAAGGATGGTGCCTTCACAGCGGCTGAACCAATAAATAGTCTACTGCTGTTCTCTGGAAGCAAACTCAGGGGTCCTTGGACAGTATGACTTTGGAGGCTGGCTGGGAGCTCAGACAGTTTAAAACATCCTGACTTTTATGCAGGCATCTTAAGATCAACCTCACACAAACTTTTCCTGGGAAACAAGGAGAAAGCCCTTTTCTAATAATCCACATTGAACCCCTTGAAAAATGAAGAAGTAAAGTGAAGATGAAAGAAACATGAAGAGTTGGCCAAATAGCTCAGCAGATTAAAGCACCTGCTTAGACAGACGCAGGGGCCAGGGGTTTGATCCCCAGGCCTGCCATGCTGGCCCCTCCCTGGGCTGCACTGAGACAGCAATTGAGACTGGGTGTGATGGTACGGGCCTGTAATCCCAGTGCTTGGGAAGCAGGAGGATTACTATGAGTCTGGTCTACATAGTGAGACCCTGTAGACCCTTACTAAATACAAAAGAAAAGAAAAGAAAGAAACATGACTATTCTCTTCAGGGATGGACTAAGAAGGTAAAGCCCACTTTCACATTACTGCAGCTTTGGTGATGTTGTGCACCTAACAATGCAAATCATGAAACTGAAGCCATAAACCCAACTAGTTTTTCTGCCCACTGTTTTGAGGCTTCAGCATCCTTTAATTGTTCAAACACGCAGAAGAATAAAATGAGAGATGTGCTTTTTAGATATCAAAAACCTCATGATGTTGGGTTCTGAGCATTAATTTCTGAGTCAACCAGAACTTTTTCTAGGAAGCTTCAGGTATAAGTACAGCCACATTCTGATCAGGAATCATCGAAACAGTTCTCTCTTTATCGGGCCGGTCCATTTGACTTTTTGAATCTGGTGCATAATGCAAGTTGTGCTTAGGTGGCTCTAGACTTAACACTTCTAAATGCACCAACAAAAGAATGTGTTATCCTATGTTCTTTCTGTCCTCATTTTGACTTCCGTGCCCCTTATTTACTTTACTTACTGGGATCCTTCATAGACATTAAACCCACAGAGATAAACCTGGTGGTTTCCTTTGCCTTGAATACAACAGCAATACAAATGCTCAATGAATTATGCTGTAAAATACTGTGAAATCACCAGGAAGGACAAAGATCAACCAAACCACTCACACCAGGATTATGGCAACCAGAACATTTCCCTGTAGACCTTACAGGTGTCTCCAAAATGTCATCTAATAAAAACCCACCCAAGTTCTTAAACCAAGTACGCAGAGTCAAAATATCCCTCCTACTATTGATAAAATATGGGTTAAGCAATATAGAGAAATGGTCTTCCTATCACTGAACACTAAGATAGAGCAAGACAATCTACTCAGACCCAACAACATGGGCATGTGTCCTCTAGGTAGCTTGCTCCCAGAAGATATAAAAAGGAGAGACTGGCAAGCTCAGGTTATGTTTTCTGGACTCTCTCAGCAACTGAGACACCTCTCCTGGAGCAGATGGAGTAAGTGTAGAGAGGGGCCAGCACTATGGCACTACTCCAGCTCTCTAGACATGTAAAGAAACATCCACAATGAGGAAGAAGTAATAACTTTCTCCAAATGAATTCTGCATCATTTACAGCCCTGTATTCCTGGTCCCATGTCTCAGCCTCTGGCTGTCTGGTGCCTTCTGTGGCCAGAAATATTTTTTAAAAACCATGGACAGCTCCTTGCCCTACGCTGTGGCTGTTGGTTGGCCCAGGAGCCACTGGGTCACTATCAGCTCTACCAGCCACACTGACCACCAGACCAGAAGTAACTTGTTGGATCCTAGAAAATTGGTCACATTTAACATTCCTAGCACAAAACTGTCACGATCTGAGCTCCTGACCCAGTTCTCATTAGTATCGGCTTTATTTTTGCTGAACAAACCAAAGAATTCAGGGAGGTGTACAGCTTGCAGAGAAAGAGCTCTGGTAAGTGTCTTTTATCTTACAAGTGTTAAATAAATATTAAATTTTTATAATTTGGTTTTTTAAACCAGAAATTATCTTTCATTCCCTTGAACAGTATATTTTAAAAGACCTACCTAATGTCATATTTGTACGTGGTTTCAACTAAATAAATGTTTGAGAATGAATATTAAAAACCTTCTATGTGAAGGCTTTTCTGTGTATACCCTCTCTTGAAAAAATTTTGTCTTCAGAAAGCTGGTCATGGTGTAAGTGGGGCATGGTAGTACACACCTATAATTGTAGCTCTCTGGAAGATTGAAGTGAGACAACTGTGAGATTGAGTCCAGCCTGGGCAACTTAGAAACTTAAAAAGAAAACTGAGATTTTGTGTCAAAATAAAAAATAAACAAGACTGGGGTGTGTCTTGATAATCTTGAGTTCAGTTCCAAGTCTTTTTTTTTATTTTTTTATTTTTTTTTTATTTTTAGGGAAGGATCTACAGGGTGTTCAAGGTCTCACTCCTAGATGAGACTCATAGTGATCTGTCTATTTACAGCCTCCCAAAAGCTCAGATTACAGGCATGCACCACCATTCCCAGTCTTTGTTGTCTCAGCATGCCCCAGGGATGGGGCGGACATGGCAGGGCTGGGGATCAAACCCATGGTTCCTGCACCTGCTTACCAGTGCTTTAATCTGCTGGGCTATTTGGCTGACCCTTCCACATCTTAAAAGAAAGTAAAACAATGAGCTATTTGGAAACTAGGCTTTCATCATAGAATTGTTAGAGAATTGAACTATTACAGCAACAAGAGTCACTGCAATCTTGCACAAATATTTTTTCTGAATCTCCAGTGTCTTTAATGAAGAGAGACTCATGATTTATGATTCCTGTTGGCTGAAGCACTCACAGATAACAATGGAGGCATTTTCTGACTGAAGGTGAAAAACAAACCCTGTTGTTTTTTAAAGATATGCTCTTGCTTCCATCTATTGCATCATTATTTCTTCTTTTTCTAGACATGTTCATCCATCTCCTGGTTATTATATCTTTTCTTCTTCTATGCATTCTTTGCGTCTCATCTTGGAGCCAGCATGTAACAAAAATGTACAATTAAAACGAATAATTAGATGAGGCTGGACATGGCGGTGCATACCTATAATCCACCATTTAGGAAGCTGAAATTGGGAGATCGCCATGAATTTGAGGCCACCTTTCATTCAGTCCTTCTTAAGATGCTCCTCCATGTTGAATCCTCCTCCTTACCTGATCACTCCTTCACAAACTTGTTTTCACTTTTCATCTCCACTCTGTCACCACATGACTTTTTTTCATGAGCATAGGCTTTCTCCCGAAAATTCATCAAATTACCTATAAGTTAAATACCTACAGATAATTCACCAAATTACCTATTAATCAGTAAAGAGTAAGCAAGGTGGTTGTCATTTTACAAGCAATGTCCCTTTGATAACCAAAACTGCCTGCCTTCTACAGTTGATATCAATAGATCCATTTTATGTACAAGGAAAGTGGATTCCAGGAGCGTGGGAACTGATGTCACATTCAATTCTAAAGCTATATTCAGAGTAGAAGCAGAACCAGGTATTTGAACTGAAGTCTGTATAATGTATATTTCATTATGCTTTCATCTGCTTATTCCTGGATCAGTGCTATACTTCTCTGATACAGATTACCCCAAGACTAACAGTAACTTATGTTGCTAATAGATGTGTAATTTATTTGGATTTTGGGGGACATGAGATGGCTGTATTTCATGCAGCATCAGCTGAAGCAGCTCGAATAGGGACTGGAGGTTCCATGCTGAAGGTGGCTTAGTCAGGTGGCTGCCAAATTGGGACTTGCTGTTATCTGGGAGTATGGGGTGTGAGCCAGAGCCTCAGTTTCTTCCAAGGCGAGCTCATCAAATGGTGCCTGAGCTTTCCTCAGGGCAGAGTGGCTGGTTGTCCAGGCATGGAGATCTAATAGATAGAGGAGCAGAAATACAAGGTGGTTTGTGACTGAGTTATATAGAGTCATCTCTGCAATATTCTTGGTTAAGGAAAACCCAGGGACCTACCCAGATCCAAGGGCCAGGTACAGATTCCACCTCTCAGTAGAGCACTAGAAGTAAAGAGTAGAGGAGTGTGAGGAACAGGAAGAAGCACTCCTGGGGTCATCTGTGGAAACAAAAAAGGTGTTACATTGTAACTCCTCTATCAATTCCTTCACAAAAATGATTTCCAAAGTTTTAACTTTGACATCTCCAACTTGTCTATATTCATTATAGGCAAGGTTGACATCTATTCTGAGGCCAGTTCCACACTTTTGAGTATTTATTTGAATGTCACAACTTCATATTTAAGACCAGCCTTGTTATGTTCTTTGTTACTTGCATATCAACACCACTGTTTCCAATCACCAAAGCTGAATACCTCACATGCAACTATGACTCCTCTAGTTACCATCATTCCATATCCAACTTGCTGCCAAACTCAATGACTCCATTTCATTATATGCATTATTTGTTTATATATTCATTCTCCTAAAATTTATTTACTCTGAATCTGGATTTATTTGTAGTTACCAGTAATAGAGATACATTAATATGCACACACACACACACACACACACACACTACACATGTATGAATGTGCACATTATTCTCGATAAGCTTATGTTGAAGGAATAGACAAATCAACAAAATGCTAAAAATTGTGGTAAGCATTATACTCTAAGTGCCTTCTAATTCCAGGCTGCAAAGAAAAGGAACTTTGACTTGGATTCAGGATGAGTGAAGCACACCCAAAGTTAAAGGACGAAAGGCTTACTTAGCTCACAGTGTGTGGAGGTTTCATTCCATTCTCAGCCAGCTCCAAGGAAGGGTGGTATGGCAAGCAGACATCACAAAGAAGAAACAGCTTTTGACAGTCAGAGAGTAGCAAAGAAAACAAGGAGACAAGATAAGGATCTGCTTGCCCCTTACATTGTATGTAGAGCAGTGCCAAACCAGTTAGTGAACTGATTTAGTAATCCTAGCACCTTTAGCCCTGGCACCCTTAGTCCTACCAGTGCACCATAGATCAGTCACACATGCAAGATTCAGCCACCACTGAGAAAGCACCACCTATGACCACACAAGACATTGGGGGGACATCTAGGCACAAGCCAAAATGGAAAAGGGGCCAGGAAGAAAGAAGCTGATCTATGAACCAAGTTGAATGGAATAGAAAGAAGCTTACTCTACTTGACCTTGCATTTTCCTAACAGAAATTATTTTGTTTGTAGCTAGATGTCTCCCCCAAAGTCTCATGTTCATGGATGGGGTTTTTGGCAGGTATTTCATGCTCATCATTGGATTGGTCCACTGATGGGTAGCTAGGTCTGAGGTTTGAAGATTTGGTGTGAAGAAGTGAATCATGGGAGCATGACCTAGGGTGAAAGTGAGGGTTAGGCTTAGAGTAGGGTTAGGGTAGGGTTAGGGTTAGGGTTAGATTCAAGATGTAAATTCCTCCTCCTTTCTGACCTCTCCCAATTTCTGCTGCTGTTTTTTTGCAGCTTTTTTTATTACTTTTTTATATATTTTATGTATTTAGTACGGGGTCTCACTACACAGATCAGATTCATAGTGACCCTCCTGTTTTCAGCCTCCCAAGCACTGGGATTACTAGAGTGCAACACCACGCCTATTCTCAATGGCAGTCTCAGTGAGCCCTGGGAGCAGGGCCAACACTGCATGCAGGGGATTGAACCTGTCCCTGTGCCTGCCTAGGCAGGTGCTTCACTCCACTGAGCTATCTGGATGGCCCTTGCTTTTGTTTCATGAAATCTTTTTGCTCTGTCTTGCCTCTCTGCCATGGCATCCTGCCTTGGAATCAGTGGACTATAGATTAAAAACTCTGTTTCCTTTTTTAAGCTGTGGGAGCCCGAAACTGTGACTCAGTGGTAAGAAAATAGCTGACACATAAATCAAGGGAAAATAAACAATACTAAGCCATTGTTCTACTATATTTTTCTATAAAATCATTTAAACCTATAGAAAATAAATCACTTTGAGATGAAGAAGCATCCTTGAATGTGTAATGACTTAAGCTGTATATGTTTTTAAATTTCTCTTCTATGTAGTCTTCAAGGGGTATATTTAAGATACAAAACATGATATTATAAGACAAAATTTAGGTTTTGGTTCATTTATCTTCATTAACCAGGAACATTTTAACACTGAATTACTTCCCCAGCCATCTATTTGTGTATGCACTTATGTACTTAATTATTTAAAATTTGGTTGAGGGAGGCAGTCGCTCAGGATGGCCTTCAACTCAGATCCGCCTGCCTCTGCCCCTGAAGAAGCTGGGATAACAGCTGGGATAACTTGTGCCTCTATGCTTGGCATAACGAGATTTTTGAATGAGAATGAAAGCACTCTTTCACAACAATTTACCTGCATGCCGCAGAGGTGCTCTAAGATCAATTTCTTACTATTTTTCTTCATTTTTATTTGTGTGTGGTGGTGGTGGTGGTGGTGGTGGTGGTGTGTGTGTGTGTGTGTGTGTGTGTGTGTGTGTATCCCTGGTTCCGTTTGTGGTCATGGGAAACTCAGCTCCCTTGCTAACTGGCCTCTGAGTAGTTTCAATCCAAAGGCTCTGGGGGGAGACTGCAAGCTACAAGGTGGGGGGAAACCTGTGGTCTCCCCCATCCCAGCCTCGTCTGCAGTTACAGTATCTACATGTCCAGTGTGGCTTCAGCTTTTGCCAGGCAGATCCCTTCGCACTGGCCCCAGGCCTCTCTCAAAAGGAGCCCTCTTTGCGGTTCTAAGTCCTGGTGTTGGAGAACACACCCCATCTTAAGGACTTCCATCCCTGGAGTGGAGACACTGGTGGCATTAAGCGAATTCACACTGCTTTGCAACTATCACTATTATTCATCTCTAAAATTCTTCTTATTTGCAAAAATTCTCTACCAATTCCCAACTCGCCATCCCCTCAAACCTTCCCTATTGGAACTACTATTCTTCTTTCTTCTCATAAATTTGACTTCTTCAGGCATCTTATATAAATGGAATCCTACAATATTTGTCCTTTTCTAATCAGTATGTTCTCAAAGTTCATCTGTGTTATAGCACACGTCAGAATTTTATTTCTTCTTAATTATGAATAATATTCCACTTTATGGATGGACCACATTTTGCTTCTCCATTTATTCATCACTGAGTACTTCAATTGCTTCCACACTTTGGTTACTGTGAAGAATGCCATTCTAATAATATTTTTTGTTAAGTGGAATTGTTGAATGCTATGACATTTCATTCTCTTTTCTTTCTTTCTTTCTTTCTTTCTTTCTTTCTTTCTTTCTTTCTTTCTTTCTTTCTTTCCTTCCTTCCTTCTCTTTGATTATTTTTAGTTCCTAATATCCTGTCTTTCTAATGGTTACACAATATTACATCCCTGTCCATAGTGCCTAAGACTTATAATCTCTCCACATTTTACATATTTTTTTCTCTTTTATGTCATTATAATGAGTGCAAGATACTATCAAACTGTAGCTTCTAACTCATTTTAGTGCTGGAATGTCCTGAGTGCCAAAGCTTGTTCACTCAGCTGTGCCTCCTGGTCATAGAAAGCAATGAGCAGGCATTCTGGCATCAGGTTTGTTTCTACTGTGTCTGCATGACAAGTTTGAAGAGGCATCTTCCCAGCATCTAACAATGGCCCACTGAGGCTCTCTTGAAACCCCACCCCAACCGCTCACTCTACAGCCTTGGATGCCCTATCAACCATCTTTCTGTCCTCAGTTTATTTCACGCACTGTGCTGTATGTAAACCCCTGTGTGTGCAGCTAGGAGAAAAGTATTTTCCTTACATATTTACTTACATTCCAGATTCTTGGTTTTAAATATTTTACGCTTCACATCTTGCTAGTTTGTTGATATAGTTAAAACTTCATATGCTTTTGTTGACACAGTATCAATAAAAAGAACTGAAAGTGTGTACACGCTTCTCTCCCTGGTGGCTGAGCTTTGGGGAGGTGGTTAATTAGAAGGGCAAATGGAGATATCTGACAAGCATAACTCCAAACTCTGACTCTACTACCAGTAAATGTGTGACTTTGGAAAGTTCCCCAAACTATTTAATTTGAATGAGCCTCAATTTCCCCATCCATAAAATGGAGATAGCATTTCCTATGCCATTGGTCTACAGTGGGGATTAAATTATAATATTACATAAAGCTTTTACTTAACATATTAAAAGTATAGATTTGACATTGATACAATCCATTTAAATTTGGATTGACAATGTTACTGGACTTATTGTTGAAGGACCCATTTAAAGCCTGTCATACCATGCAGGGAATCTCATTTGGTTGTATATGAGACACAGTAATAAAGAATATTTCCTCCCAATGTGCATTCCACACATGGCTATCCCAAACTACAGAATATATAATAATTAACTTTGTAGCCAGCTAGGCAAGCTCAGTATGTTTAAGTCTCTGAGCTCAATAGCACTGGGTATTTTGTGTAATTCAGGAAAGCAGAAGCCAAGATTTTGATCAACAATCGCAGAATTAACCATTATTCTCTTACAAGGTAGCTTTTTTGCTCAACCAAAGTCAAAGTCCCTCAGGAAGTTTTAGAGTCCTATTCATTTATTTATTTTTCCCGAAGAAGGCAAGGAACACATAATGTTTGCCTCATTCACTCATTATTCATTCATTTCACAAACCATTTCTTGAATGCTTGCTCTAAGCACCAAGACTATATGAGAAATACAGAAATTCAGGACACAGCTCCAATTTTCCAGGAGCTGGGGAATGACATTCAGCACAAAGTACCTTGGGACACATGGGTCTCTGTTTCAGCCTGTGGGGTCAGAGTGTGCCAGTGTTGTCTAGGATGACTCTGAAAGGATAAGGAGAAGAATGAAAGAATTGGAATATGTTGCTCAAGGTGGGAAGAATAATGGACATCAAAGAACAGGAGAGGAGAAGAATAGAGCACCTCAAAACCCTTTGACTATATGTGGAAGGGAAGGTGGAAAGGAAGACTGGCTGGATCTAGTTTGTGAAGACACTTCTACGTCGTGATGAGTTCAGATGTCAGACCATGTGCTGTGTGAAGGCATCATGAGGGCTTTTGAGCAAGAAATAAGAGGTGAGAGAGTTTGTGACAACTCTGCAGAGAAGGGCACTGCTTCTCAATTAAGAGTCCCAAGATCATGGAGCAGACTATAAATACCTGCTGAGCACACATGAGTGTACAAACTAAGGCTTCAGACCTGGCAAGGGGAATGGCACTGCCTACATCCCAGTAGTCAAGCTTCAACCAAAGCTGACCTATTTCACCATTAACTATGCCCTGCAGAGTTAACAAATTCAAGGACCCTATTTTTGATGAGGTAAAAGAAAGGATCTGTATCTTCAAGGTACTACAATAATTTCTTCCATGCTTGAAGTGCTAATCTCAAAGCTCATATAAGTCTTGTAATCAAAATAACCAGTATATGCTTTTCAGTGCCAGAGTACTGATACCCAGGACTCTATGTGTCATTGCGTTAGAGAAGATCTTTCTCTATACCATGTTAAGCAACCTCTCCAGTTCCTAACCCATCTCACATTAAGAAAAGTGTTCTCGGGGCTGGTGACATAACGCAGGGGCAAAGCACCTGCCTACCATGCCAAACCTGTAATTATCAGTATTGCAGGGGTGACAGGGAATTTAAAAAAAACACAACCTCCTCACACTCACTGTAACACTCACAAGTGGCTGGGTAAGCCACTTCTTCTCATGCTGTGTGGAGGATGGTGAAGTATAGTTTTTGTGCCACATGGATGGACCTGCATTTGACTGGGTCTTATGAATAAAGATGATTTCTCCCTTAGAGAGCAATGCAAGGTGAGTGGCACTGAATATAATTTGCTACAAGTGTCCTCTTCCCATGTTCCACATCAAATCACTCACCACTTAAAAATAAAAGAATCTGAGGTTGTGGCAGAACTGTCCACCCTGAACACCACTTGTAGAACTAAGCTCATCACCAACAGCTCCTTCTTAGCCTGATGACTGGCTCTTCCTATGTCCCACTATGGGCCATACTTTGACAAGATATTAGCAGCCTGAACCAGGGGGATTAGACAACTAAATCCAGAGTTAAAATCCAAGGCAACAAAATAAAAATTAACAATGAAGTAGAAGGTCAATTCCAGGCTAGAAGAACAAAGGAAGTACAAGCTACCTTTTAATGCAAATCGTTGCATTGCAAGTGATAAAATTAATTCAAACTATTTAAACAATAAAAAGAATTGATTGGTCCCTGGAAGTAAAATGATAATAATAATAATAATGAATAATAAAATGGTGTTTGTGAAACAGTTTGAGTTGGGCTCTTTATTTTGCCATTTTTCTCTTGAATCTATCTTTCTCTGTAGTGTCACCTCTTTAATTGGAATGGCTCCACATTCTTTGCACTTAATTACTTACACATCCTCCCATGAACTAATCCCAAGGTCAGGAGAATTGACACAAGCCTGTCGAGTCCTGCCCCTATATAATGGAATGGCAGTTCTTCCTACTAAGCCATGTGCCTGCTGCAGAAAAGATTCTGTGCAACAGATGCTAGAGACGCATCAATGCCCACTGTAATCAAAGGTGATGCTTTACACTGCGATACCCACTAAATCAGTGTCCACATAAGAACAGGAGAGCAGAACCAGAGTAGAGTGAAGGTAAACAATTCAAATACTAACCAGTCATGTCACCAGCATCCAACGCAGATTACTAGTACAGGAGCACCTCATTGGGAGCAAAGCTAGCCTGTGTGGTAGGATGGGAGGGTAAGATAATTTGATTATTCCTGATAGTGAGGTACCTGAAATTGTTGTCGTACCTAGGAAAGTTTGAAGCCAGCACCTACATTCATGGCAGCCTTTTCCTATTTTAACTCTTAACTAAAAAAGCAACAATGCTTATAATATGAGATAGCTCATGGCAGTAAATCACCACTCCAGGTTAAGAAAAAAAAAAGTATTTGTGTTTTTTCACAAAGCTAATGGACTATTTGGTGAATGTCTGCTCTTAAGGACAAAGCAGCACTCTGAAATGCTAAATATTTCATTGAATAAAACAGCTTGTTTCCTAATAACTAAACTACATGCAGTGACAGGATGTTCCAGTACTGAATCCTTTGATAGGAACAAGAAGTTACACGTCAATATTGAATACAGAAGAGAAGTAGGCCATAGCCATTGAGAAAATGCATTTGATAATTTATCATGGTCTGCATATAAACAACATGTGTTTTAGTATTGCTTATATTAAGAAAGTCCTTCTGAGAATAGATCGATTAATGAATACCTTATATAGTGCTTGGCAAGTCGTAGGTACTCAATACATGTTCATCGAATTAAAGTGTTTATTGAGCGCCTTGTAAGTACAGTGACAGGCACTAATGGTAGTTTAGCAGACAATGTACACATTCTCCTGCATTCTGCAAACCAAGAACATGGGGTGCTCTTACAGAAAGCATCTAATTCTCTCTGATAGAAGGAGGTGGTCAGTTCATCTAGGGAGCCAGCTGGAAATGCTGGTGAGTTAATGTCCTTGGAAGAAGCCCTCAGCCAATGATGCATAAAATGGGTGGTTAAGTAGTCGGTTCCTCTGTCCTCCAGCAGGGCACCTCTGACATGCTTTACCAAGTCACAGAAATTCTGAGCAGCATCAAGCACCAGTGGCCACAGCCCAAATCTGTTTATGAGTTCTGCTGGTTTGGGTCTTCCTTTCCTCACTTATGAACTTTCCTACCAATGCTCCCTGAGATCTCCTCTGAAATAAACTCCTGCTAAGTAAAATCATTTCATGGGAAGCTGCAGAAAGACAGTTGCCCTCCCCAGGGCAATTTCTCTTCCTGGTTAATAGACTTCAACTACTTTGCTGAGACAATCTGCTTAATTCCTAGGACATGGATGATCACTGGCATTTACCAAACGTGATAACTTCATTTTCATCTTTTCCAGACAATCTGCTGCCATTAGGGAATGATATGGTCACTGTAGCTGATGCCATGTAAACATTAAGCTGATGACAATTTTCTGATGAAGGTCTTTTTCAAAAGACCTTCAGCTAAAAAGTTGTAGACACAACTATCCATTCTGCCTATAATGTGGTCACGGTGCCTCGAGATTCATCAAAGATGCCCATAGCAAAGATGATACACCAACATCGGCTTCCTGACACCATCCTTGATCCACTGAGACAGTACCTGTGGCTCATCTCTGAACGAGACTTCTTGTTACAGAAGATGAAGTCCTGTTTGTGTCTTTCAACGTCATTCAGACTCTGTAAGGCCATCAAAAGCAATCCTGACACAAATGCCTAACACTGTGTTCAGGGTGGGAACAGATCAAAAAGGAGAGCCCGGACTGTTTTGCTAGAGAATGAAAACTGAGTTATAATTAAAAGATTCTTATTAACTCTCCAATGATGGATATGATCCAATAGATTGTTCAATCACAAGTAGGACAGTGATCGGGGACATATGCAAAGGCTGCATGTTTGAACCACAGGATTCTTTAGGTCCCTTTAAATCTTAAGTATCTAGCAGTCTTTTACTACAGAAGAGGAAAAAAGCCAGAGTTTTAATGTGAGGAAGAGTCCCAAAAAGGTTTAGTGAAAAAGAGAATGGGCCTTGGAAGGTACCTATGACACACATGCAGTGAAATAAAAAGCACTGAAATCAGAGCAAGGGCTGAAGACGCACGCGCTGCAGAAATGCTGTGTACACCGTGAAGATGTGCACTCACAAGCTCTGAACTTGGACTTTGCTGGCGATGGGTCTCAGCACAGACACATGTAGGCGTCAGTGCCATCTCAGAAGAGCACACTTCAACTGGAATACCCTCTGTGACTGGACCCAGCTGGGCTTGTGTTTAAAGCCTTTTAGGAATATCAAAACCAGCCCAATGGATAATGACAAAAGTGTCAGCTTCTGTGACACCGCTCTCTAAAGAGGAGAGCACGGTGCCATCAGGTGCGGTGTCAAATGTCAGGCTGAGGACAAAGTGGAAAAGACTAATGCGCTGACCACATGTAGTGAATGCTGGTCCCTAGAGAGCAGCCTGTTGCATTGCCCGGCACTTACAGACTGTAATTCATTAGCGGTTCCTTAGCCAACCCTTATGAACCAGGCTTATTTTTTAAATGTAGAAGTAAAACAAGATCAAGGGATGAGCTCAAGGTAGCAAAGAAATCCTTTTAGCAGTGAGATAAAGAAATGCTATCACAAGTCTGAATGCTAGAGTTCCCCTATGGCTGGAAAAAATATAGGTTCCCCACTAATTTTAACAGGACCATTGAGTATAATTACATTGCTTTAAAAAAAAACTGCCAGTAAATATTAGCTATGCTTATGCTAGCTCATTCAAACTTCTTATCAGACCACAGAAGGTAGATAAGTAATTGCATCCTTATTTTTCAAAAGAGAAAACTGAGGCCTGCGGAGGTTAAGCAATCAACCAAATAATTCACTAAGGTGACCTTTCTGGAAAGAAAGCAGAATCTGGGGCACACTCTTATTCTCTATTTATTGTTCCACTCTGTTGCGTAGATTTCAGCCCCAAGAAGCCCAACTGATAGCTAATGTTAGTCACTTCTGGAATGTCAAGGACATAAGTCAACACACAGATATATAACTTGTTAAAGTTTATAAAGTTCCCTGTTCAGTAAACAAATGCTGCCTCTGCACAGGCTCTGTGCTGCATGCTGTCAGTCCTCAGGAAAGGAAATTTTACCCCTGAGGAGTTCAACATTTCTTTCAATGGACCTAGCATTTTAAATTGCAGGCCTTGTACCTGAGGCAAAAATGCCTTTCTAGGGGAAATATTTCCACGTGGCTCTGGTGCCACGATGGGATCTGCTATGGTTTGCTAAGTCAGCAAGGAAAAGGTGATTTACAGAGTAGACAAAAGAGAGACTGGGGTATTAGCTCAGTGGTGTAGTGCCTGCCTGGAAAGGTGAGGTCCTGAGTTCAATTCCTGGTACCTGCCCTATGAAATAAAATGGACAAAAGAGAATAGTGAAAAAGGTTTAGGCGTTGTTGAGAAACTCTGCAATACTGTGGCTTAGTAAAATTTTCTGAGGTGGTGGAATTATTCAATACCAGCAAGATCCTATTTGTGTGTCACATAGTAGTCACTTTATTTTTTTATTTTTTTCATTTTTCATAGAAGACTTTTACCTTTTTATTTTTATTACTTTTTAACTTCCACTTCTTATTTTTTTAATTTTATAATTTTATTTTGAAGAGTTAAAAAAATGCAAGGAAATAAAAACAAAGACAGAAACAGGATAACATATAATAAAAGATAAGTTACTGATTCTCAAAACAAGAATAACTGATTATTAATGATTGATATAGTTCCTATTTTTATTGTCAAATCTGTTGCTCAGATTAACAGATATAGTTATGCAAGATGGGACATATGATTATTACCACATGCTTTCAAAAAAACAAATGTTTTGTTCTTGTCTCTCACTTTCTTTTGTTATTTTTAAAAAATATTTACTTTAAAGAGAGTATAGTGATAATTAATATGACATTAGAAATGGTACACATTTAGGAAACAGAGATGACAGGTATTTCAAGCATGGTTTTAGTATTACATATTGCTGTTCTCAATGAAGCCTTCATAGCTAAGTGGATGCAACTTGAGACTATACACATAAATGAAAAAAAACAGATCCGCATGCATAAATGTCATATTGTCTCCCTAGTGGAAGAACTCAAAAGAAGAAATAAAAACTAAAAGGTATAATAGACACAGTTAAATGGAAAGTAACAGCACTTAAGTTTTAAACAATGAAGACAGAGAAAGGTGAAAAATAGGAAATAAGATAGGGACAAACACTATACATGTATGTATGTAAGATAGCTAAGGCAATTGTCCTAAGAATTTCTATCAGTTTTTTTTTTGGGGGGGGGTAGAAAAAGGTTCTACAGGCAGTTCAGGGTCTCACTACTAAATCAGACTCAGTAATCTGCCTGCTTACAGCTTCCCAAGAGCTGGGATTACAGGTGTGTGCCATGCCACTATGCCCAGTCTCAATTGCCTTCTCAGCATGCCCCAGGGGCAAGGCTGGCACAGCAGGCCCCAGGATCAAACATCCAGGCCCTGTGCCTGCTGCAGGCACTTTAATCCACTGAGCTGTTTGGCCAGCCCCTCCATCAGATTTTTGAAAATAGCAGTTAATGGGTAAAATTCACACCTTAACCAACTCTCTATGCTGATATCTGTGAACTAAGCAACTACATTGAGAACAGCAATATGTAATACCAAAACCATGTTTGAAGTAGTCACTTCAAATGTGGCTACTAAGACAGAAAATGAACTTTTAATTTTGTTCAGTTGAATAATTTAACAAACACATGTGCCACATAGCTGATATACGGAACACATCCACTCCAGGAACTAATCCTGAAGTCAAACAATGAGAACATATTTTGAGCAACAACTGCTGTTTGCACAGAGGCTGAAGTATGTTCTTTCAACAGCCAGTATCAAAATTCCTCATGAGGAGGATTATCTTTCTAGGAAACTATTTTGGTGAGAAAGTTTGGGTAACAGTGAGTCTGAAAGACCTAGCACTGCACTACTTCAAGCTTTCTGAATCTTAGCACTATTGATGTGTTTGGCTGGACAGTATATTGTTGGGAACTTCCTGTGCATTTTAGGGTGTTTAGCATCTTCTTTAGGTTATCATTACTGGGTACCAGGATCAGACCCACTGGTGCCAAGCAGACAATAGCAAAGATCTCAAAGAACCCAAGTTTCCATTGTTAAGAGTCACTGAAACAGTCTGAGTAATAAAGCTATTCATGGCTAAGTTCATCTGCAGGAGATAGCAAGAAAGAAGTGTTTGCTCTTAGAAAAGGAGGAATAAGAAAGCATTTGAAGGGATCTGAAGAACAGAGGAGGAACCAGTCAGTTAGTAGTATGAGGAACTTTCTGGGTCCTCTCGGTAATCAATAAGTGGAAATCCCCAGGGGTATACAGACAAAGAAACTTCCAGAACAAAGCTGGATCTTGAACTTGGAACAGTTTGTGATGCCTTAATATAAAAGCCCTCTTCCATATCCTCCTACACAATAAAATTGACTAGGCTTTAGGAATGTTTCTGTGAAGAAAACATCGTTGAAATCAAGAAAGCTAAGATTCACACCTAGACTAAATTACAAATCTAAAACAAGTACCTGGGCATGTGAAGACAGCCTGAATTTATTGCATCTTTTGTCTGCACCGGGTTCTATTCCAAGCCTATCTTACAACCACTCTATGATACTGACTGTGTTACTGGTCCTGCCTTTCATGTGAAGAGAATACAGTACAGATGGACAAGTTGCCTGTTGTCAGGAAGGATGCAATTAGAGAAAGAAAAACACCACAACACTATCGAATAAAAATGGTATTGCAGTAAGGAGATGGCCATGGTTTTGTTATATTCTCCAAAAATGATGGAAAGTCAGTTTCTCTGGGCAGTAGTGTTTGGAGTTGCAGTCCTTAATGTCTAAAGTTATTAGACATTAAAAATTATCAACGTTATACTTTCTTTTGGTAGGTGACAGGTCAAAGTGTAGCACCTTTGAATGGGTTAATACCTTACTTATAGGAATGCATCAGATTTAGAGAACCTAACCCCCTCACTGTTTCTCTTTTGTGTGCACCCACTTTCTCTTTTCTTTTCAGCACATATCAAAGCAGCATAAGGCATGCACCCGAGTTGAAGGATGTGCAAGTACCAGACTCTTGGACTTCACAGATTTCAGAACCACAAACCTCTTTGAGAGGGGTTGTAGAAGGCAGGGCCTGGAAAGGAAAGTTAGGAGATAAGGAAAAAGTTAACTAAGGGCCATGGCACAGGTGTCCAATCAGGAGGAATCAAGGCTCCTCACACAGGCAGAGTGAGATTACAATTAGGAGCCAAGGGTCTGATCTTAGAGTCAATGCTGGTGGCCAATAGTCCATGCACAGGATATGAAGTGGAGAAAATGGGCAGTCAAGTCCACAGGTAGCTGTGGGTCTGAGGCTCAGCATTGCTGGCTCCCAGACAGCTTTTATCCGTGCAATACAGATTTGTTAAAATACCGTTATCAAGGGCCAGGGAGATAGCTTATTGGAATAAGCGCTTCCCTGCCAAGCTCAAGGGCCTGAGTTCAATCCCCAGTTCTGCAAAAATAAATAAATGAATAAATAAATGAATAAATAAATAAATGAATGAATAAAATACTGTTACCAACAACTAGAAATGTAACTAAAAGAATGTTACTTACAGTTATATTTATACAAAGACATGTTCATATAGTGTTATTCATGAGCATAAAAACTTCTCTGCTTTAAAATAGGAAAAGTTTACCTAATGTTATGTTATAGACTCCACAGTATGTTTTAAGTTTACTTAAGAATATGGAGAGAAGATGTTTATGTAATAATAAATGGTGTTTGAATTGAGCTGTGCCTCTCCCAAATTCATATTTTAAAAAAATAGGAATTCAACCATGATTCTTATATTGCATAATGTCCCAAATTAGTTGTTTAGGCTACCAGATACAAGCATGAAAAATGGATTTTCAAAAAGTTATTAGACATTAAAAATTATCAAAGTTATACTGTATGTATAAATAAATATGTCTTCATTCTTTCTTTTGTCCTTTTCCTCATTCCAGTTAGTCCTTCCCTTTGAACAGATTCTTTCCCTTTCACAATATCTGTTTCACTTTTCGATTTATTCACTCTTTTAAGTTCTTACGCTAGTGAGACAATGCAATGTTCAAACATGCAGATCTGATTGATTACAGTTATGAGTATGGTCTGTAATTGCATCCATTTACCTATAAAAGCCTCAAGTTCACATTTTTAATACCAGAGTAGTACTCCATTGTATAAAAATAGCACACCGTTTTATCCTTTCCTCAGTTGATGGCCATTTGGGTTGTTTCCAAGATTTAGCAATGAAAAATTATGCTGCTATAAACATGGGTGCACATATATCACTGGGGAATGATGTTTTCAAGTCTTCTGGACAAATACACCAGAGGGAAAAGTTCGGTTCAATGGGACCTCTAATCCTAGCTTTTTGAGGACCTTCCACAGTGGTTGCACCATGCTACACACCCAACAACAGTGGAGAAGGGCTCCTTTTCCCCTACATTCCCTCCAGCATTTGTTATTGGTTGGCTTCTCAGTAATAGCCAGTCTTTCTAGGATGATATGGAATCTCAGTGTGGTTTTAAATTCTTATTTATTTATTTATTTATTTATTTATTTGTCTATTTAATACAGGGTCTCACTAAACAGTTCAGATTCATAGTGATCCTCCCATCTCAGCCTCCAAAGGGTTAGGGTTACAAGTCAGCTCAACCATGCCCAATTTTAGGGCTGGCACAGCACACTCAAGGTTCCTAGACAGTACAGCATATGGTAGCAGAGATCAAACATGGATCCTTGCATTTGCCAGGAAGGCACTTAGACTATAGCCTTAGACCACTCTTCCCAGCCCTCAGAGTTGTTTTAAATTGCATTTCTCAAATAACCAATGACATTGAACATTTTTTCATCTATTTATTTGCCATTCGCATTTCTTCATCTGAGAAATGTACATTCATCTGCGATGTCTGTTTTTGGATTGAGTCTTTGAATATTGGAGAACTGATTTTTTTAATTTATAATTCTTTATATATTCTTTGTCTGAGGGACCATTGGCTAAAATTATTACCCAACTTGTGAGTTTCCTTTTTACTCTGTTGGTGATTTCTTTTAATCAGCAGAAACTTTTTTTAAAAGATGAGGCTGCAGTTATTGATTCTTTGAAGTGTTTTCTATGCAGTTTAGCTCTGTTGATGAACTCTCTGCCTACTCCTATACCTTCAAGATTTCTACCGAATTTGTCCTCCAATAGATTTAATGTTCCTATTTTAATATTTAAATATTTGATCCATTTTCACTTTATTTGAGTGCATGGTGATAGACATGAGGCTAATTTTAGTACTTGGCATGGGGAAAGCCAGTTTTCCCAGCACCATTTATTAAAGAGGCTATTCTTCTTCCAGTGCAAAAGGATGTTTGGCACCTTTGTCAAAGATAAGGTGGCTGAGCATGTTTTTAGTTGTGTCTACAACTTCTAATCTGTCCCATTGATCCTGGGGTATATTTCTTGCCAGTACCAGACTAATTTCATCACAGTAACTTTGTAGTATAATTTCAAGTCAGGGATTGTGCTGCCTCCTGCCTTTCCTGCATTGCCCAGGACTGCTTTTGCTATTCTAGATTTCTCCTGGCTCTAGAAGAACTTTAGGAATATTTTCTCTAAATCTGTGAAGTATACTAGTAGTATTTTAATAGATATTGCTTTGAATCTGTATAACAATTTGTGGAATATGGCCAGTTTCAAAATGTGGGTTTTGAAAAGGAATATGCTTTCATTTTCATGAGCAAGGAATATGCTTTCATTTTCTCAAACCCTCTTCAATCTCTTTTGTCAGAGTACCATAATTTTCACTGTGTAAATCTTTTATGTGCTTTTTTAGATTGATTCCTAAGTATATCATTTTTTGGATTTTATTGCGAAAGGTCTGGTTTCCTTAATTTCTCTCTCAGTGCATTGTTTGTGAAATTCTAATGATTTTTGAGTGTTGACTTTGTATCCATCTAAGATACTGATTTGCTTATTAAAAAACAAGTCTCTTGGTAGAATTTTGGGGGTCTTCTATGAAGGATATTTTGTCATCTGTGAATGATGATAACTTAACTTTTTACTTTCCAATTCTTATTTCTTTTATTTCTCCCTTTTGTCTAATTGTTCTGGCTAATGTTTCCACAACTGTATTGAATAGGAGTGGTGATAGTGGGCATCCTTGTCTTGATCCTGATTTAAAGTGAAGGTTTCATCAACTTTTCTCAAACTCTTCAATGAAAATGAAAGAGAATCATTTCTCCCAAACTCATTACTGGATTTAAGTGTTACTGTGATTCCAAAACCAGAGAAAGATGCAAATAAAAAAGAGAACTACAGGTCAATCTCTCTAATGAATATGGATGCAAAAATCCTCAGTAAAATACTAGCAAGCAGAATGCAGCAAATCATCAAAAAGATTATGTGTCATGACCAAGTATGATTCATTTCAGGAATTCAGGGGTGGTTCTACATATGTAAATTCATAAATGTAATACACCACATTAATAGAACCAAGAACAAAACCCACATGTTCTTCTCAATAGATACAGAAAGAGATTTTGACAAAGTCCAGCACTCATTCATGGTAAAAACCCTGCAGAATATTAAATAGATGATCTGTATCTGGACCTGACAAACGCTATCTGTCAGAAACCAACAGACAACATCATACTAAACAGGCAAAAAACTAAAGGCCTTCACTTTAAAACCAAGAACAAGAGAAAGATGTCCATTATCTCCACTCCATACAATATAGTTCTGGAAACATTACCCAGAGCAATTATACAAGAGTTAGAAATAAAAGGAATAAGGAATAGAAAAGAAGTGAAACTATCATCATTTGCATATGGTACATAGAGGACCCCAAAAACTCCACCAAGAGTCTTGTAGATTTAATGATAAAATACAGCAACATAGTAAGATACAAAGCCAACACCCAAAAATCCATAAAATTTTTCTTTACAAACAATGAACACACTAAGAGAGAAATTAGGGAAACCATGCCTTTCACAATAACACCCCAAAAATGAAATACTTAAGAATCAATCACACAAAGGACGTAAAAGATTTATAGTGAAAATTATGGTACTCTGAGAAAAAAGATTGAAGGGGATTTGAGAGAATGCAAAAATATTCCATGCTTCTATATAGGAAGAACCAACATTGTACAAATGGCATACTCTCAAAATTTTTATACAAATTCAATGCAATCCTGGTTAAAATAAAATTAATGTACCTCACAGAACTAGAGAAAACTGTCCTCAAAAGCATTTGGAATCTGAAGAGACCCAGAATATCAAAAGCAATCCTAGGTCACAAAGGAAAGGCAGAAGGTATCACAATCCCTGAACTGAAATTATACTATAAAGCTACTGTGATAAAATCAGCATGGTACTGGCATAAAGACATACCTGAGGATCAGTGGAACAGATCAGAAGATGAAAACACAACTTTAAACACACTCTTCCATCTTATCTTTGATAAAAGAGCCAAACTTATTCACTGGAAGAAAGATAGTCTCTTTAATAAATGGTGCTAGAGGGCCAGTCAAATAGCTCAGTGGATTAAAGCACCTGCAAGCAGGTGCAGGGGCCAGGAGTTCGATCCCCAGGCTTGGGATTCTGGCCCTACCCCTCGGGCATGCTGAGATGGCAATTGAGACTGGGTGTTTTATTGTGCACCTGTAATCCCAGCTCTTGGCAAGCTGTAAACAGGGAGATGACTAAGAGTCAGACTTAGTAATGATACCCTGAACACCCTGAAGACCCTTCCCTAAAACACAAAATAATAAATAAATAGTACTGGAAAAACTGGCTTTTCACATGCTGAAGAATAAAACAGACCCTGTCCTATCACCATGCACAAAGCTACAGTCAAAATGGATCAAAGGTCACCACAGTTTACAGTGCAGTTATGGCCAAGTCTAAGAACCATACTACGCATAGCCAGTCCTGAAAATGTCACAGAAAAATTATCAAGAAACCTTGATCACAAAGATATGAATCTAGGAAGGGGGTAGATCCCTTAGGAACATGCATTTTGCCAAGAAGCACAATAAGAAGGGCTTCGTGAAGATGTAAGCAAACAGTGCCAAGGCCATGAGCATATGTGCTGAAGCTATCAAGGCCCTTGTCAAGCCCAAGATCATTCCAAAGGGAGTGGACTGCAGGTTTGCTCAACTTGCCTGTATTGCCCACCCAAGCCTGGGAAGCATATCTGTGCCCACATTGCCAAGGGTGGCAGGCCTTGTCGGCCAAAGGCCCAGGCTCCAGCCAAGGCCGAGGCTCCAGGTTATGCTCCAGCCAAGGCCCAGGCTCCCGCTTATGCTCCAGCCCAGCCTCCCAAAGGTATGCAGACACCCAGAGGTGCTCAGGCCCCTGTGAAGGCTCCACAGTAAAAGCCTCTTATCTGCTGATGTAAAAACAGAAGGACCAGTGTGATCCCAAGGGTGCTATCTATGGGGAGCTGGTGTCCTCCTGTGCTCTTTGTATAAATAAACCTGAGGCAGGAAAAACAATGAATCAAAGATTTAAATATTAAAATACAAATGCTAAATATTCTTGAGGAAAATGTAAGTATAAATCCTAAATACAAAGGAGTAAATGTATAGACAGTTCATGAACAAAAACTTAATTGCATGTGAAATATTTAACGAATCAACAACTTGGATCTCATCTTTTTGAAAATTTTCTGCATTTCAAATCAAATCTCCAACAGAGTAAAAAGAAAATCCATAAAGTGGGAAAAATTATGGCTAACTATCCCTCCAACAAAGGCCTTCTATCTAGAACATATAAAGAATTTAAGAAACAATCAAACCCCCCAAATTCAAAGACTCAATCCAAACATGAGCATCTGAGATGAATATATACTCTCAGAGGAAATACAAATGGCAGATAAATATGTGAAAACAATGTTCAACATCATTGGTCATTTGAGAAAAGCAAATTAAAAAACCCTGCGATTCCATCTCATTCCAGAAAGAATGACTAACATCAAGAAGTCAACCAATAACAAATGCTGGAGAGGCTGTTGGAAAAAAGAACCTGTTCTGCACTATTGGTGGGAGTGTAGATTGGTACAACCGCCATGGAAATCAGTATGAAGATTCCTTCAAAAGCTAGGATTGGAAATCCCATTCAAGCCAGCTATTCCCCTCCTGGATATTTTTCTAAAAGAACTAGAAATATCATACCACAATGATATATGTACACCCATGTTTAGAGCAATGCAATTTGTCATAGGTAAATCCTGGAAACAGCCCACATGCCCATCAACTGATAAATGCACAAAGAAGATGTGGTATTTTTACACAATCTAGTATTATTCAGCTGTAAAACAGGAAAAATTTGAGTCTTTTGTCAGTAAGTGGATGCAACTGGAGAACATACTTTTAAGTGCAATAAATCAGACCCGTATGTGCAAACACTGTAGTCTCCTTAGTGTCAGAAACTGAAAGAGAAAAGTAGAATCTGAAGGATACAATAGATGCTGAGAAAATGGAATGAATTTATTCAAAAGGAAAGAGTTACTGAGTTGAGAAGAACAGGGGAGGAAGTGGTGGAAAGGGATTTATCTATGTAAACAGGAGAATCTGTATGACTGTACTATGCATTTCTGTTGACCTATGGAAAGAAACAGTTAATACTTTGTTTGAGCTCCTTTTCTCAGTTGTTTGTATTTTGTCTCTTCTTAATTTTTTATAATTTCTTTCTTCTTCCAATTTTACATGCATATATCTGGTAATATGAATAACTGGTTGAAAGACAACTCTATGTATTACAGCAAATGCTGTGAAATTCATATTACTTTATTAGGTGAAATTCCATATCACTTACAATTTTTCAAGTTTTAATTCTAATTTGTACTTTTTAAAAACTAAAAAAATAAGAGATAAATAAAAAATAATGTGAAGGTTTCAGATTTTGCTCATTTAGTAAGATGTTGCCTATTTGTTCATCATAGATAACTTTTATCAGGTTGTGGTGAAAACCATCTATTATGATTTTTCTCTAGGATTTTTATCCTAAACAGATGTTGGACTTTTTCAAAAGCTTTTTCTGCATCGACTGAGATGCTCATGTGATTTGTGTATTTGGCTCTTTTAATGTGTTGTTTTACATTTATTTATTTCTGTATATTAACCCATTGCTGCATTCCTGGGGTGAATCCCGCCTGGTTATCATATAGAATCTTCTTGATGATCTGCTGCATTATGTTTGCTAGTATTTTATTGAGGATATTTGTATCTCTGTTCATTAGGGAAACTGGCCTGTAGGTCTTTATTTGTTGGGTTTTTGTTGATATTTGTTGTTTGGGTCTTTCTCTGGTTTTGGAATCAGAGTAATACTTATTATCTCCAAGAATGAGTTTGAGAGAATTGCTTCCCTTTCAATTTCATTGAAGAGTTTGAGAATAGTTGGCATTAAATCTTCTCTAAATTTCTTGTAGAATTCAGTTGTGAATCTATCAAGATGTGGGGTTTTGTTTGTTAGTAAGTTTATTTCATTTTCAATTTTATTAGCTTATATTGGTTTTTTAGAATTTTTATGTCTTCTCGATTCGGTTTTGGTAATTCATATGTATCTAGGGATCTGTTCATTTCTTATGTGTTTTCCATCCTGTGAAAGTAATGATTTTCAAAGTATTGAAGATTTTCTGAATTTCTATAGGGTCTGTAGCAATTTCACTCTTTTTATTTCTTATTGCATGAATTCTAATTTTTCTTTTGTTTTTTTGATAAGGTTGGCTAGGACTTTATCAATTGTATTTATTCTTCCAAAGAGCCAATTCTTTTTTTTTTTAATGTATTAAGTACAGGGACTACAGGGTCTCACTACATAGATTGGACTCATAGTGATTCTACTGTTTTCTGCCTCCCAAGTGCAGGGATTTTAGGTATGCGCCATCATGCCCAGTCTCAATCACCATCTCAGCATGCCTGGGGCTGGCACGCCATACCAGGTATCGAACTCTGTGCCTAAGGAGGCACTTTAGTCTGTTGAGCTATCTGGCCAGCCCCGAAGAACTAACTCTTTAACTTATTAATTCTTTTTATTGTTTTTATCTCTGTTGCATTAATTTCTAATTTGATCTTTATAATTATCTGCCTTTTTGGAGCTTTGATACTAACTTTCTCTTCTTTTCCTAGGAGCTTGAGCTGTAGCATAAGATTCTTTATTTGAGCTCATTCTGTTTTACTGATTGGGAATTTCCCACTATAAATTTCCCTCTTACAGCTTTCATTGCATGCCACAGGTTCTGCTCAGTGGTATCTGCAGTTTCACTTAATTTTAAATATTGTTTAAATTTTTGTTTAATTTCATCCATAACTCATTGATTGTTCAGGAGGCTCTATTTAATTTTTATGTGTTTATGGAGTTTTTGCTGTTTCTTTTGTCAAAAAAATTCCAGTTTCATTGCATTATGGTTGGATATGTAGGGGATGATTTTAGGTCCTTTCCATTTACTTAACCATGTTCTGTGTGCTAGTATATGGTCTGTTTTGTAGAACATCCCTTATGTAGCTGAGAAAAATATGTATTCTGATTTTGTTTCTTGGAACACTGTAAAAGTCTACTAAGTCAATTTCTTCAAAAATTTACATTATCTACTATTTCTTCATTAATTTTATTTTTGCTTAGTTCATCTATCTCTGTGAAATGGGGTGCTCAAGTCCCCCACTACAATAGTCATATTAGCCATTCGATTTTTCATGTCTATTAAAATTTGTCTTTTATAGTTGACACTCCTGCATTGGCTGCATTTAAATTTATGATTGTTTTCTCTTCCTTTTCCAGTTTTCCCCTAACAAGTATGTAGTGATATTCTTTATCTTTTTTTCTCATTCTTGGCTTGAAGTTCACACTGTTCATAGCCAGAACAGCCACTGTGATCTTTTCTGGGTTCCTTTCACATGGAGTATTGTTTTCCATCTGTTTACTTTCAGTCTATGAGTTCCTTTACAGTTAAATATGTTTCTCGTATACAGTATATTGTTGGATTTGGTTTTTTGATCCACTCTGCCAATCTGGTTCTTTTTATTGGTGAATTGAGCTGATTTCCATTGATGGTTTTAACTGATCTGTTTTGGCTTATCTTTGTCATTTTATTTTCCTGCTATCATGTTACTTCTATCATTTTCCCCTCTGTTTAATTGCTTTTTGTGCTTGGTGGCTTTTTTCTGCTGTTCTTGAACTTGTGATCTTTTTGTCTCTTTCTAGCATGTGTGTCGATATTCTGTAGGGTTGGTGGTCATGCATTTCTTTAGCTGTTCTTTCATGGAAGTATCTTTTCTCTCCATTAAATTTGGTAAATATTTTTGTAGGTTACATCAACCTGACCTGGAAGTTGTTTTCTCTTAGGACAAGAAATATTTCACTCCAAACTCTTCTTAATTTGATGGTTTGTGTTGAGAAATATGCTGTGATTCTGATGTGCTTCTTTTTTTTTCTTTCCTTTTTTTTTTTTTTTTTTTTTTTTTTTTTTTTTTTTTTTTTTTTTTTTTTTTTTTTTTTTTTTTTTTTTTTTTTTTTTTTTTTTTTTTTTTTGGCAGAACCGGGGATTGAACTCAGGCCCTTGTGCATGCCAGGGAAGCACTTATTCCACTGAGCCATCTCCCCGGCCCCTGATGTGCTTCTTATCATAGGTGAACTGTTTCTTTTCTCTAGCAGATTCTAATATTCTGTTCTTTCACTGCATTTCTAGGAACTTGATTATTATATGACTATGTGTAGAATAATTTGCTTATGACTAATTGGCATTCTTCATGTGTTGCTTCTCAGTAGGTCAGATACTTTTCTCATGCTTGGGAAATTTTCTGCTATCACTTCCTTGAATAGTCTTTTTATGTCATTTGTGTTGAGTCCTGTTCTTTAATCGACACTTATCAGTTTTATATTGCTTTTATTTGCCTCATCTTGCACCTGTTGAATTGTTATTTTCTGGTTCCTTGTTATTTTTGAGAGACTTTTTATTTCCTTTTATGATCACAAGCTGCAATGTTGTCTTCAAGGTCTGAAAGTCTATCTTCAGTCTTATTCAAGTTGTGTTACTGGCCTTGAATGGCATTCTTAATTTCCTGAACATCTGTTTGAATCTATATAATGCATTCTAATCTTTCCTGTATTGTTCAATGTTTCCATCATTTTTCTGTCTTTATTTTTATCTATGCCTTCTTCATATGTGCCTAGCAATTCTTTCATTATTGTTATCATATCTTCTTTTTAACCTGAGAGAATAATTATTCTTGTGATCTATTTTTTTTGTAACCTAATGTGATTGTTTGTTTACTTTAGTTGCTATCATTTCAGAAATTTTAGGTGTGTGACTTCCAAGTTCTTCTATGTTCTTGTCCCCTACACTTGTGCTGGGTGGGCCACGGATTTCAGAATGCATTTTGCTCCCTCATTTTAACATTTTTAAAGCTCCCAATGTTCACCCGGGCACAGCAATCAGGGTAGGGTGTGGGGAGTGGGTCAGCAAGGCTGCCATGACTGTGGGGCGTGCAGTAGGTTCATGAAAGCTCCTGCTGTCTGGGATTCACTGTGGCTTTCTCAATGGTGTGTGGGGGCAGCGGGGGCACTAAGCACAGCTCAGCAAGGCTCCTGCACTGGTACGGGATAGACTGAATATCTGCAAGGCTCTGAGGCCATGGGGTGAACAGGGTAGGACTCAACAAAGCTCCTGCAGTGGTAGGGGTTGGGTTGCAGCTCAGAGAATCTCCCTTGCTGGTGGGAAAATGTAGGGGTAGGGCTTCCCAAGGCCCTGCAGCTCTCTGGGGCTGAGCCTGCCCTCTACAGCAGTCTATTTCTTGTCTTAAGGAGAAACTTTTTGATATTTTCTGAAATTAAAGAATAATTGCCTCAGGCAGTATTGCCCTGATTAGTGCAAACAAAGGAAAGATTCATAAAGGCTTCATGTCATGGTCTTCTTAGGGGTCCTCCAAGACGACCCTGAGCAGTTCCTTCTGAGTTCCACATTTTGACTGAGGAAAAATTGCATGGTCAGCCCTGACAAATGAGTTGGCACGGCCTTTCCAAATATTGCCTCATCTAGAAACAACACAGTGAAGTTCCTCTCAAAAGCAACATAAAGGGAGTTAAAAAAAAGACCATGTATCATTTTTATCTGCAAACCTGCAAGAAAAGGAAAGTTGAGAGCTCATTATGACTCTTCATATCCCTTCCCAAATTCATGTGGAAGCCCTAATCTCTGCTATAATTATATCCAGAGACAAGGAAGGTAGGGTTTAATGAGGTCATAAATGTGAGGTCCTAATTCAGTATGACCACTGTTCTTTCAGAAAGAGGAAGAGACACCAGATGTAGATGCAATAGAGAACAGGACAAGCAAAAATACACAGAGAACCCAGGGAAGTACAAACAGAGGACAGAGACCTCAAGAGAAAGTAAACTTGCAGATTCTTGATGTTAAACATCCAGCTTCTAGAACTGAGAAAGAAAAGAAAAATTCTGGTAAGCCTGTGATGTTTGTTATGGCACCCAGAGAAAATGAAAATAGATTTGAAGGAAAAGTGTGTGTATACCAACAAATTATTTTAAAATATACAGACAGAGGCAGAAACAGAGGGAAAACCAGAGAAATACTGCCAAGAAAATACCCCAACTTCCATATAGGTGGTTTAGATGACCATTTTCTTCCTAGGTTGTATTCTTCATGGATTTATTAGTTTAGTAATAATTTAAAATTGTTTTATATGTTTCATATGTTCATTTATGAAAACTAGTTTATTAATGTCTGTATTTTTGTTCTAATACATATTTACTATTAAAACTGCCAAAATCCTTATGCTAAAAAGTTCTGATGACTCACTTATTAATGAGAAGAAAATTTAAAATCCTAGTTCATCAGCATCTCAAACTAGGTGAAAGAGTTCTGCTTGGCTATCACAGCTGGCACTGTTTCTGTCCTCAGGAAAGCAGTTAAATGGTCGGGGTGGTTCCCCTCACAACAGTCAGCATGGGAGATTGTAAGGCCCAGCCATAGACATGAAGTGCCATGGCCTCTGCTCCCTGATCCCCTACTCCTTTCCACCTGCAAACCTCTTGAGAGATTAAGTAGACCAAGCTAACCTTGAGGCTTCTGAACATTAAACTAATGAAGACGTCACCTTCTAATTGGGGTCATGTCTGAGTGTAGCCTGACACTGCGTTTTCAGAAAACAGAGGACAGGGAAACACTTTTTACCAGTGTCTTAACCCTCTCTCACTCATTTCTCCAAATTCTACCTGTTTCACTAAAGCTTTCTATAATCCTATAAGTCGGATGCATTTCACACTTATGGTTATGACCAGGTTGTTAAATATGGAGCAAGCAGACAACCTACCAAGATACCATTAGTTGTAGCAGCTGCACAGTTAACAGTGTATTTCTCTCACAGGGTTCATGCGGAACCTTGACATGCAGGAGGTGCCTAGGAATGGAGGAAATAACAGCAGGGGAGTCATGCATCCAAGAAGACAAGTTTATCAGTGTGAAGCAGAATTCTGACTTCTCTTCTTTGCGCACTGATGAATGCATCCCAGGTAAGTATGAGGCAGCTGTGGAAAGTTAATGGGCTTAGAACTGCTTATTCCCATAGTAGTATGATGCCTATATATTTAATTGATCTGGAAATACAATTTTCTATGTGTTGTAGTTCTATAGCAATGAGATTTTCATCCAATCCCTCTGTCTCCGCATGTACCAAGTCAGTTTCATGCTAGGTAACTTGGAATAATATGTATTTGGCACAACAGGATAAGCCATTTCCATCCTCATACCAGCAGGTTCCAAACATGGCATCCTAATCAATCTTCAGACCATCGATGTTAATCCCCAAAATGACTCAGATAATCCAATTGGCTACAGCACAGCCCAGTCACAATTTACATCAGGCCATCTGGTGACTCCCTCCCCTCCAAGGGTAGCCTGGAAGGACCATCTGCTTTAATGCTCCATATGTCCCGCTGAAAAAGGCAAAGGTTGATGTCAACCACACACTAGCAAGTCACTCTTTTCCTGCCTTTGAATGAATGAAAGAAATTCTGAAAGGCACTCTAAAGGCTCTGCTCACAACCTGCAGAGCCTGCTTTGCATTCTTAGTGAACACATCGTAATATTCAAAATGCAAATTAAACTCTATGGGTGCCATAACCTCGGCCATTTATTGCAGCAGATCCTGTAATTGCTTGATACTACTAATACAGCCAAGAGTACTTTGGCTTCTTCTCTGTCTATTTTTTTCCAACTTTTACAGATCAGGCTGTGATGTTGATTAAGCAACTTGTGTTTCTTTGCACGATTTCTTTGGTTAATGTAATACTTAAGGTCGTTTTGCCATACAAGCAACTGGGATTGGCCTTTTCCAGACACTGGTAGCAAAAGTGAAAATAAAGTATACTAGAATGCTGAAGTTCAAATAGTTCTTGAGGGCCGGGAGATGGCTCAGTGGAATAAGTGCTTCCCTGGCAAGCACAAGGGCCTGAGTTCAATCCCTGGTTCTTCCAAAAAAAAATGTTTGTGGCCTTATGTGCTATAGCTGTGAGGGACTCTCACAAGTAAGAGAATTGTATGTTTTCAAATAGTTCTTGAGAAATAAGTAAAGTTAATATTCTGGAGGAAAAGTTGGCTCTTTCCACAATATGAGAGTTGAAAATATAGGTCAATTTAGAAAAACTGGTGGAAAAAAAAAAAGAACAACTGGTGATTATCAGACATACTAAAAAGTAAAAATTGCCCTTTGAATAATTGGACCACAGAGGTATCTATTGTTTATACTAACTTGAGGAAATCTCTTCTGTAATTAGGATTATCACCCAGAAAGACCTACGAAGGCCAAGGCAATTACTGATCTATGTAACTGCTGCATGCAAATTAGAAAATGGTACTCATTCCATTGGGTATATAGTCCTCTGTAATTCCCAGCCCTGAAACATTGCAAGCTGATAATCGACTCAAGACAAACTACCACCAAATGAAGTATCAGAGGACAGCAACTTCATCTCCCTTCCTTTAATGATATAACAATACAAGGAGGTAGATGTAAATCTTAATTGTCCAGGGGTATAGACTTCCCAGGGAAGACAACAAGTGGAAGAGTTAGATGATTTGAATAACAACTGAACTTCAAATATGTAGTTTGGAATGTCTTGGATTATAAGTGACCTGTTGTTCCTCCTACTGCCCCAGCTCCCCAGGAGTTGTAGTCAGTTATATTCAACTCTTCCAGGCTAACACTACACACCAGTGCCTCTACGTGACTGTAATCTTGGGGTCCCACAGCCCCATGGCTTCACTAAGCATTGCTGTAGTTGGGTTCTGTGCAGCATTTTTAGTCTCATCAGTCAATTATGTGCAGTCCTACTGGAGAATCTCTGCATTGGCTTTACACTTTCAAGAGTTCTCTTTGTGGACACTTAGGTCCCCTGATAATGCTCTGAAATCCGGCTGGAATCATGCCTCCACAGCTGTTGTATTCCATATAGCTGAAGACTGTCAAGGGTTATAGTGTGTATTTCTGGAATGGTGACCTGAGACCAACTTGGATCCACTTGAGTCATAGCTCGGAGGACCAAGAAGCACTGCACAAGAATTCAGGGAGCACTTAGGGAAGTGCTAATAGTGAGTGTCAATGTCTTGCAGCCAACTGAGGCCACTATTTTGACACCATGAGTTATACTACTGAGTATAATGTAACTCTTCTACCCTCTACTTATGTTATGGTTTGTGTGCTTTTGTCCCCCTAAAGCTTCATGCAGTCATCAAGGCACAGTTCTAATGTTTGTGATTAATTCATACCCCAAGGCTGGTATTGTGGGTCTGAGTACTGCTGAGATTATGGGTTTGAGTCCTGCTGGGATTATGGTTGTGAGTGCCACACCCAGCCTGGGGCGACAGCCTGAATGTAACATCAGTGAGAAAGATTTGCTTTCTGTTGCCATTGTTGCTGCTACTCCTCCCTTTTGCTCTTGCTGTTTTGCTGCCTTCCACTGAAACGGCTGCCCTCTGACATGTGCCAGTCTGTCTTGGAGCCAGCTGAGTATGGACTGAAACCTCTATGGACTGTGAGCTAAATAAACCCTTCCTTTCTTATTTTGGGTGCCAGATATTTGTCCCAGCAATGAAGAAAGAGTAACTGAGACAACCTAGTAGCCAATTCGAAAGAGGCTTCCACATGTTTAGCTGTCTATTATAGCAACATTTTACTTCTCACTACAGTTTGCCTCAACATTTAATTTCAATTTCTGCAGTGTTATAGCAAATAGTAAATACTAGGTAATTTATAAAGAATAGACATTTTTTTTTCCCCTCAGTTCTGCAGACTAGGGAATGCAGTATCAAGGCCCCAGTAAGTTCGGTATCAGTTGAGATGCCTGGTCTCTCTTCTAAGTAACTGTTCTCCAGATGGAATGAATGTTGTGGAAGGGATTGAAAGGCTTTTCGTAAAGCACTCATCCAAGACTCCTCCCCTTAATATGACCACAATAGGGAATAAGTTTCAGCATGAATTTTGAGGGTGTGTAAACATCCAAACCTGTGTACTTGTACTCAGCAGTGCTACCTCTGGTGGACAAAGAGAATGGAAGCAGTGTGTTATAACCAACCCAAGGCTCCAGGAAACCTTATGAGTTTGTGCTTGCTTTCTTGCATTTCTTGCATTGCCACAAGAAAGTTACACTAGATCTGGTTCTCTGTTCCAAGGCAAAAGCTGCAGGGAATAGGGCTGTTCCAGGCAAGCTGAGTTGACATCAGAGCTCTTGCTAAACCAGACATCTGAAGTGAGTGCAGTGAAAGTCAGACAACCCACAAATATATGTATTATATAACAATGAATGATTTTTGAATTCTCAGCTGTTGGGGTTTGTGGTGATTTGTTACACAGTGACAGCTAATAGATACAAAAGGAAGTAGGGCAAGTTCTCAGTATCCAAGATTATAGGCATTTTCACAAACAGCTGCCTTTAATCTGGGACAACTCCCAATTTCCATTTCTCAGTTCACAGTTCAAAATTCCTGAGAGACAAATAGCTGAGGAGGATGCAAGAGCGTGCCAGGGAACACAGACCTCTTTGCATGCAAGAAGTGGAAGGCTTTGCAAAAGGTGACTGCCATCTGCTTCAGTGACACCAGAGAATCATTTTTTCCCTTCAAACTGCATCACTTCATCCTGCTGATTACTAAGCAATTCACTCAGTTCTAAGTATGATGACAGCAATCAAGAAAAGAAGGTAACAATAAAACTCAAACGCTGTCATCGTCTCTGCTCTTCTTCACCCACTCTTGAAATTTTTCATAAGGCATATTTTTAATGTAGATGCTTGTCATCAGTGGTAGAATGTTGCTTCCTGGGATGAACTGGACTTGGTGGCTCAGCCTCAGAAGGCAGCTGCTTCGTGACCTCTGCCTCTTACACTTTACTAGGGAAGAGCAGGGCTCTGTACTGTGAGCTTCATGGGCTCCTTCACACCTTTTATTTAAAAAGCTGCCTCATAACCTTTAAGAACTCATGTAGGTTACTTTCATCAAGTCCGGTTTAATAATTATTTTTGTTTACTTTTTTCCCATGCATTTAATAGTTAGACAGATTTCTCTTCTAGAAAAGGTTTTGTTTGTGCCTACCTCTATTGTTTTTTCTGAATTTTATTACCAGGTTTTGAAATGATCTGACCACAGTGTTCCTAGAGTTTGGGCAAAACTCAGCATTCTATAATTTAGATTATCTATTTCTTCTGTTTGTGAAAATAGAACGACTCTTGATCATTTTAAGTAATACTTTTTTCTTTGTAGGAATGCATGAGTATTTACAAATTTGTCTTTGCCATTGGACATAGTTTCCAATGATATACTTAAAGCCAAAAGAAGTTTAACTATTAAAAACTTTAATAACTAAACTTAAAAATTACTCAGAAGTTTATAAAAGCATTGCTATTTTAAAAAGCTGTACTACTTGTCCTATAATCTCTTTGCCCTAAACCATCCTTCATTTACAGACATTTAGCAAATATCCATCTTCCTTTTATTTTAGAGACATCTAGCAAATTTTCATTTAAATACACAGAAATAAATACACTCCAAGGAGTGTTATTTCAGCCATGCAGTTTTAGAACAGACTTGCCCATCAATTTATTGATTAAATTATTTCTTTCATAAAATATCATATAGAATGAATTTAAATTCTGTACTGTGTGCTCTCATTTGTATGCTAAAGCACTGCAAAGAAGTAGCTTCACCCAACACTTTCCAATATGTTATACACAGGGAACAATTTGAGTGCCACCACTTGACTTCTGCCACTCTGAGATCTGGCTATGCTAGTGGCATTCTGGCTTCCCAATCCAATCACTTCTATCACCACTCCAAAGTTTGGCTTAATGAGAAAAGTGATCATGGAGATCTTCAAGGATGTATGGAGTGTCCTCACAAATTTATTTCTCTAAGTATTGCTGCAAAGTGCGTTTTCTAAATCTTCCTAGCATAGCTGAGAATGTCCTTAAATGACAAATACTTGCTAATATCCCAATATTTCTTAAATTCCTTCCATGCAATCAAGCAAAGTCTGGAATTTCTAATTGTCTCAGAGTGGTCTCTCTTTTGAAATTCTAGCCAACCAAGCGGACATACTTTTGAAGCCATTCATAACTTCCCAGCTGCAACATTAAATGCACAAATGCTTAGAGAGCCCAAGTCAAAAATTCAGCCTCGTTCAATTGTCTGTTCCCTTCTGCTGCTATCTCATACCCTCAAGATCCATTCTAAAACATGTTTTCAGATTTGTCTATATAAATTAGAAATCCTTAAGTATAGGTCTTCTAGAGTACAGTATACCTTTTCACAGGTGATATATTGTGTACCTTGCCTTTAGTGGCCTGTGGAAACTTGAGTTTAGTTATGAATGCAAAGAAGGGTACCATGGGCCAGTTTGGAAAGAATTAATTAGTATGTCTTGCATGGAAGTTACCTTAGTGGAGACGATTTCCTGAAGCAATGTAGGTTTTATTCCATCCACCAGATAATGCAGAGAAGTCACTGTCACTGGGAAAGCTACTTCCACTGAAAAAGAGCACCTGTTGGAATTTGGAGAATAAATCCCCCCCCCGATTTATGAAGGTCTTCCCACACACTCCCATTTTAATTTAGCAGATCCATTTCTTTCTCAATCAATACACTCACTTTAATAGTAGAACGTTGCCAAGACTTAGAGTTCAACTTGGCTGGTAACTCAAGACAATTGCAGCGTAAGATTCTATATTTGATTTTCAGTAACCTGCAGCTCAGAAAATAAGGATTTCTTTCAGGAAGGATACACATAAAAGTTTTCAGAGCCCTTTTCTGGCACTTGAGCAAGAAATTTAATCCTTGTATTTATCCTTTTAATACTTCTGTCTGGCGACATTAGGCACAACAAGTTAAGCTCATAATATTTATTAGATTTCTAAAAAAAAATTCAAGAGTTTCCTATATGCAGTTACTCTTTTCTTTGCATCTTAAAATAGTTGATTAGGAATATGAAATGGAGATAATTTTGTATCTCAGTAAAGAGTTCCTATCACAGACTACCAATATTTTCTTTACTACTGAAAATACCATTATATCTTTAAATCTAATTAGAATAGGGAACTGAAAAAACTCAGAACCAATTCACATAATTTATCCTTAAAATTCCATTTGCTAGGAATGCTTTTGGTACTAAAAGCCAGGTTTCTCCAAAGAAATAGTCCAACAGGATGTATGTAATTGTGTGTGTGTGTGTGTGTGTGTGTGTGTGTGTGTGTGTGTGTGTGTGTGTGTGTGTGCTTACTAATTATAACGAACTGGGTCATAAAGTTAAGCCTGAGTAAATCCAGACCCAGGGGACATGAAGGCTTAAGAGAAAAAGAACCAGTGGTACAATTTCCAGTCCCTGTCCGAGTATGAAATGGTGGATGCCCAATATATTAATGCAAAGATGGGCAAAGAAAGAGAATGTGTTCTTAGCTACTTTTTCTATGAAGGCTTTCAGTGAATTGGCTAGGGCCCAGCCTACACGGAAGAAAACAAACTGCTTTCCTCAGTCTACCAATTCAAATGCTAATACGGATCAGAAACATGTACATAGACACACCCAGCAATAATGCTTAACCAAATATCTAAGTATCGTGTGGCCCACTCACCTAAAATTAACCATCACAGTTAAAGTTTCCATGCTTCAAATACTAAAAAAAGAAATCCAGCATACATAAACAATGTGTGTTAGGCAGAGTTCTTCAGAGAAACAGAACAAATGTAGTATATTTAACATGTGAAACTGCTTCATGTGTAATGACTCAGAAGTCTCAAGATATGCTGTTTGTAATTAGGAAAATTAGAAAAGCTGATGTCATTCCAGTCCAGCTCCAAAAGTCTGAGAACTAAGGGAACCAAGCTATTCCATGGACAGGAGAAGACTTACGTCTGAGCACAAGAATGTGGGTAGAAAATGAGAAATTTGTCCTTCTCCACTATTTTGTCTATTCAGGGCCTTGTTGGATTGGCCAGTGCTCCCCATAATGGGGAGGGCACTCTGCTTTACTGAATCTACCAGTTGAAATGATAAGCTCATTTGCAAACGACCTCAGAGATACATTAGACAAATTATCAGTCTGGGTACCCCACGGACAGAATCCATTTGACATCGGAATTAATCATCACCTCATACACATTGGATTATCTGTGAAATGGTAAAATCATAGTGCAGTTCATCCTGCAGGAGGACAGGTTCGTGGGCTCTTCTCATTGCTTGCAGTTCTAGGACAGAATTTTCTAGAATACAATATAAACAGGAGTTGTCCAGAACAACCTGCAATGTGTCATTTCTCCTAAAATGGAATGTTCTATATGACTAGCACTCAGCAGTCCAAGTAATGCTAAGAGCAGAAATCCAGAGCAGAGCACTTTTGGGATCTCTCAGATGCAGTGTGGGGTAGGGTAGACACAGAAGAGACTCCATGTACCCTGGGCAGCTTTAGCTGCACCATATGAAATCTGCTCACATGGATTCTAGGCTCTGCCTAACTCTGCTGTCTGCATAATAAATTTGCTTTGGCTGACATGTTGAGTGTTCTGTCTGACAAGACTTACCTCTACTGGACTGGTTTGTATGAAACCTCTGCTGGAGATAGAAACCATTGCACATGAATGAACTTTATTTCCACTCTGCTCTAGGCTTCAGCTAAATTACAGAATCTGTTGTATGTTGATTTCCTAATCTGTGAAAAACAGATAATAATAGTGTCTACCTCACTGGTGAGAACTAAATGTTTTATTACAAGCTGAAACAGTGCGGTGCCAAGTATATAATAAAATTTAGTAAATGTTAGCTATTATTCAGACAGAGGCAAATGGGATGTCAAAGCAAATATACATTGAGCTTGATTTTAAATACCCAGTAACTAAGGCTCACAAATTGTCTTTTACATCAATCACAAATTTTTTTGATGAAAAATTGCTCTATAACACTCACGACTCAAAGAAAGCTTAAATATACACCAAAGAAAGACTCAAAAAATACCTTAGGCAAATAAGATTTTCTGATAGTTTTAAAGAACTGGTTTATTTAACATAGGCTATGTAGTAGAAGCCATATAAATAGTCCTCATACATTTTAGCTTACTTTGGCAAAAAGTTACTTAAGTAGATTTCCAGGTAAACTATTTGTTACATGTGCTTCCTTTCAGTTATTTGTATTATTTTGCTCTTCATAATTTGAATGGCCATGCTTTTATTTAGAAAACAATATATGATAATATTTTTTCCAATATTAAACTTTTTAAAAATGTAACATATTCTTCTTCCTACCCACTAAAATATCCTAATTCTCAAATAGTTGCCCTTGTACCTTGCTGGTTATAATTCAGTGGCTATTTCTTTACCATCCTGACTTGCTACACACATATGTATGTATAGGTGCATACACACATACACAGTCACACACGTATGTATGTATGGGTGCATAGACACACAGTCACACACGTATGTATGTATGGGTGTATAGACACACAGTCACACACGTATGTATGTATAGGTGCATAGACACACAGTCACACATGTATGTATGTATGTATGTATGGGTGCATAGACACACAGTCACACACGTATGTATGTATGGGTGCATAGACACACAGTCACACACGTATGTATGTATAGGTGCATAGACACACAGTCACACACGTATGTATGTATGGGTGCATAGACACAGTCACACACATATGTATGTATAGGTGCATAGACACACACAGTCACACACATATGTATGTATGGGTGCATAGACACACAGTCACACATGTATGTATGTATGTATGTATGGGTGCATAGACACACAGTCACACACGTATGTATGTATAGGTGCATAGACACACAGTCACACATGTATGTATGTATGTATGTATGTATGGGTGCATAGACACACAGTCACACAAGCTACAATATTTTCTCCTTGTCGTTTTCCATCTTTGTGCTCTCTTCCTGACTTATCTCTGATTTTCTCTTGTTCTGCACTAGTACCTCTTGCTCTATGTGTCCAATAACAGAATTTTCAAGTTCACAACTGCAAAAGGAAAGGAGAAAGAAAGAAAATCATGCATCTTAATAAAGAGAGAGCACCAGTTGCTATTATCACACAAATTTTCAAGGGCTTTTGTTTACATGGTAACTTAAAATGTTAAATATGAATTTAAATTTTGCATTATTCCTCTCAGAGGAATGTTCATTTATTAATGATACACATAGTTATCTGAAGTGAAATCTAATATTAAAAAATTCAAAATGTTTATGAAATACAAACACAGTTTCATTTCTTGTGATCATTAAGATAATGTAATCAAGGCAGAAATCATTATCTACTGATCATTCAATTCTCTATGACTTGTTGCTTTCACTAAAAGAGGAGGGAGAAGGGCCAGCCAAATAGCTCGGTGGACTAAAGTGCCTGCTTAGGCAGGTGCAGAGGAGTGGGTGATTGAGACTGGGCATGGTGGCGTGTGACTGTAATCCCCGCACTTGGAAGGCTGTGAACAGATGGATCTCTATGAGTTCGACCAATGCAGTGAAACCCTGTAGACACTGTCCTAAGATACAAAAAATAAAAGGAGGGGAAAGGGCAAAGATTATAACATGGAATAAGAGAATATAAAGAAAATAGAATTTCATTTGTTCTTCTGCTAGGAGAACCAATTATTTGTCAATCTGAGATGTTATGTCTCAATAAAAATATATTGATTGAGCATAATCCTTTCACACAATTATCAGTAACATTCCAAAATATATGTAACTATAAAATTTATGTAACTTATTAGTGGGCAGTAATGGCGTTAGTGATGTTAGCAAACTTTAAGGAGCAGAACAATAAAAAGACAGCAATCAGTAGAATTTCGAATTCTTCATTTTACCTACAAATGTTAGCCTATCTGAACATAAATATTAGCCATGTTTATACTCTTATAAAAAGATAAATCATAGCTCAGCAGATTAAAGCACCTGCAAGCAGGCACAGGAGCCAGGCGTTCGATCCCCAGGCCTGCTGTGCTGGCCCCGTCCCTTGGGTACACTGAGACTGTAATTGAGACTGGGCGTGGTGGCAAGCGCCTGTAATCCCAACACTTGGGAGGCTGTAAATAGGATAATCACTATGAGTCCAATCTAGTACTGAGACCCTGAACACCCTGTAGTCCCTTCCTCCCCCCTCCCCCCCAAAAAAAGACAAATCTGTGTGATTAGACCTTTTTAATGAGGACCAGTATCACGTTTCCCTGTTCAAATTCAGGAAGAAAGGGTAGGTGGAATATAAGTCACTGAGAGAAATTCAAATGTAAAATTGCAATTGTGAAAAACTCAATTGACTAAAGAGTAAAATCAGAAACAGTGAACCCAGCCTGGGCTACAGAAGCCTTACTTACTGGCATGCCTTTCCTCCAGACTCCTGGTCTTTGCACTCTGTGGTTCCCTCTGCCTGGGATTCTCCTCCAATACCTGCCTTCCTTGAGTCTCAAATTTCCTATCGGAGAATGCTTTCTTGACACCTTACGTAAAATATGTAAAATAGCAGCCCCTACCTCTTAAGGTTTTCCTCTCAACTTCCTGTCTTCATTGAGCCAGTCCATTTCAATTTCATTCATGACTGTCTGTCTTCCCCACTAAAATATTCTTTCCCCTTTTGGTTTACTAATTATCTCAGCCCCCAGAAGAGCATCTGGTGGGCATTAAATAGACATCTTTTAACTTAACTAGAGGATGATTATGAAACATTAACACCATTTTTGAAACTGCAATAGCAGAGGCCACTGTGAGAAATGAAAGTTATAGTTATTTTGCTACTTTTTTATTTTTTTTGATACAGGGTCTTGCTATGAAGTTTGGACTCATAGTAATCCTCCTGTCTCAGCCTCCCCCAGTACTTTGCATCAGTTCCTGCTCTGGCATGCAGTACCAAGGATTGAACTCAGGACCTTGTTCTTGCCTCGAAAGGATTATGCCACTAAGCTGTCCCAAAAGATATGGTTCTTTTCTTCAAGTGTTTATCATATTTGGTGAGGCATATCCATAAAAGTTATAATAGCTACATAGTGGTGTGTAACAAATTGTTTACAAACATTAGTGGCTTAAGTTAATAAATATTTATAATCCCACGTAGATTTTATGGGTCAAGAATCTAGGAGCAGTACAGTTGGGTGGTTTTGGCTCAGGGATCCTCATGAAACTACAAGGACATTGGCGTGGTTGGGCTCTGGTCACTTGAAGGCCTGGTAGGGTGGTCAGTTACTTCTACAAAAGCTTGCATACCTGACTGTCAAGTTAGTGCTCTCAGCAGGCATCCCTGGGCTCTCCCTACATGGACCCCTCTGTAGGATTAAATGTCCTTCCTATAGGACAGCTGACTCATCCAAGAAGAACACTGTAGTAGCTACAATTTTTTTATGATTTAGCCTTGGAGGTCACCCTCTGTCATATTTGTAAAATCTTAATAGTTACACAGGTCAGTCCTGTTCATTGTGGAAGGGTACTGAATACAAAAAGCATGAAATCTAGAAGGTAAGGGTCATCTTGGAGACTTAGCTTTCAACATATGGCATCAGTAATGAAGTATACATGACCCTGTGCAAGTAAGAGCGAAATTATGTAGACATCCAAGGAGCAACCAGTTTGGAGAACTTGGACTTACATAATTGGAAAGGTTAAACCAAATAACAAATTTCATCTTCATTTGGACATGAGTATTTGTTCCAGGTTTTTTGATATCATAAAGTCCATTGATTCATGTATTCAACAAATATTTATTAAGACCTTATTGTAAAGGTATTGAGGTTATAAAATCTATCAAGTCCTGATCTGAAAGTATTCATAATTTCATGTGGGTAAGGTAAAAAGTATAGAGCAAAAATGGGTATGATTAAAGTTAAATAGTTTATGCAGGAGGTGGGGCTTAGGGGCCCAGAAAACAATACCTTGGAGTGAAGGCCTGATAAGCAACTTTAGAAACTATCTTTTCTCTAACATTCTCATGATCATGTCTTCTGTCCCTTATTTTCCTACAAGATGGGTCAAGTCCTCTTCCCAAAAATGGGTCAAAAAAACCAGCAACTCTTTCCCCAAAATCCAGCAATAAAATCTACAGTGTTCCTCCAATCTTCTCCCCTTTCTATATAACAGTTGTCCATAAAGAAATTCTTTGTCCAACCTTATTCTATAGCAGGCCATAAAACTTGCTCTAAAAAAGTCCTTGCCTAATATCCAAGAGAAAGGAATGCTGGACAGAGAGGCCAGAAAGAATATGGACATACAGGCCTAGTTGGTTTCCCTTTTTCACATATTGCCATTAGATCAAACCCTTTTTGCCAATCATGTTTCTACATAACTGTTAAATTCTTTACTAAATCTAAGTATGAAAAAGACTTTGGTTACTAGTTGGTTCTTTAATTTGAAGTTTCCTTTGTTGTAAAAAACCACAATTAAATTCATTGGCTGTAAATGTTGGCAAGGTTGTAAGAAACGTGGAACTCATCTAGATATTGGTGGGAAAGTAAAATAATACGATTATACTATTATACTACTAAGATTCCTTGAAAACTAACAAGAAAAAAATTGAAATTGAATTTGACGTAGTTATACCCCTTCTGAGTATCTTCCCAAGAAAGTTGAAAATGTCATATTACAGTAATATATGTATGCCTATGCTTATAGTAGTACAACTTATAATAATTAAATCTTGGAAGCAGCCTAAAAGTATAACAAGTGAATGGATAAAGAAAATATGATACCTATGTAGATTAGACCACTAGTAAGCCATAAGAAAGGATTGAGTCATTTGTAGGAAAACAGATACAACTTGAGACCACAATAAGAAGTGAAATAAATCAAAGTTAAATATCACATGATGGCCCTTGAAGGAGAAACCCAAAGTATGAATAATTTAAAGAACAAGGTAAAGCATAGATAATAAGAAACAGTCAGTTCAAAATTTTAGAGAGGGTAAGGTGATTTAGAAATGGCAGAGAAGTAGAGAGGTAGAAAGGAAAGGGGAAATACAAGGATTAAGATGTGATATGTACATACATTGATTTCCTGTGATGCATGCATTCATTTTGTCTCACAGACAAAAGAGAAAAGAGCTATATTTATGTATATAAGCAGGGTTGTTTGGACAATTGCACTGTGGATTTCTGCTGGTCTATCGAAAGGAATAGTTAATACTTAATTGGTCTTATCTTCTTTATTCAATTCCTTTTCTTTTTTCTTTCTTCTTAATTTCTTATACAGTGGTCTCTCACTTATCAAGGAGGTTATGTCCAGATACCCCTGTGATAAGTCACAATAAAAACTTTATATTAATATTTTTTGAAAACTTGCAAAATAGTGAGTCTTCAAAAGTCAAACTACAAAAGGCGAAGGAATACTATAATGTTTTACTTCCTTCTTCTAATTTTGCATGCATGTATCTGATAATATAAACAATTAATTTGAGGACAACACTATGCAGTATAACAAATACCATGAACTTCATATCATTTTGCTTAGAGAAATTCTGTATTGTTTGCAATTTTCCTGTCTTACTATTATTTTGCACTCTCTTTAGAAAAAAAATTAATGTAGTGAATTTATTGTGCTTTTCTCTTGCTCACTTGCCTGGGGGTAGGAATGTTGGTTATGACTTTCCAGATGGTTGAGGGAAAGCATTACATTCTTCTGTTTGAACAGAGGCATATTCAGACGCAGGCAATATGAAAGAAAACCATAGGTGCAAAATTAAGCACATATGTGGAATTATACTATATTTTGTCCTCCCATTAGAAGTAATTTGAGGCCTGGGGAGATAGCTCAGTGGCCTAAGTGCCTGCCCAGCAAGCACATGCACCTGGATTTGATCCCTGGTAGAGCATGCCATGATGGTCCCACCCTGGGTGCACCATGCCGGCCACTGAGACTGGGCATGGTGGCACATGCCTGTAATCCGAGTGCTGGAGAAGCTGAAACAGGAGGATCACTATGAGTCTGAGCTCTGTAGTGAGACCCTGTACCAAATACAAAAAAAAAGTTATTTTATACCAAAAAGTTGGATTTTAGAAATTACCAGGTAAGTAACCTAATATAAAAATTTATCTGATATGATTATAATATAGTAAGGCAAATATGTTAGCCAAGTTTCTGCTACTATGACAAGATACCTGAGAAATCAACTTAAAGGAGGAAAGGTTTATTTTGTCCCATGGGTTCAGGGCTTTCAGCCCACGATCATCTGGCTCTGATATCTTGGAACCTATGACAAGAGAAATATGTTGGCACTGAGTGTGGTGTAGGAATGCTGCTTACATCACTGAAGACAGGAAGCAGAGAGAAAGGGCGTATGTGCCAGCAGGCTCCTGCCACCTTCCATGTTCTTTCCTTCCGGGCCTCCAGCCTACTGGATGTCACTGCCCGCACTCAGAACAGGCCTTCCCCAGAGGTCCCCTGTGCTAGCCGTCTCTGGAGCCTTCCTCACAGATACGCTCAGGGATGTGTTTTACTAATGTCCCAAGCGCTTCTCAATTCAATCATGTTTACAACCAAGATTAAGCATCACAACAAGCCACAAAACCAGCTTCTAAAAGGAATCAGTAGAAAATGATCTCACTAATATTTCCACTCCTCTACCCATGATCAAATTGAAATAAAACCTAAAGATTTAAATTCTTTCAATTCACCAAATGCTACTTCATTAATGCTAATGAAGTAATTAGCATTAAGACTAATGCTACTTCACTACTATTTTTCACAATATGTAATATCTATATCTAAAATTAAATGTTAAATATTTCTTTTCACATTTAATTTTTCATTTTCTGCCTGACTGTTATTATTTTTATCTCAGTCAATTTTAGGTTCAAATCTATGGTCTATGCTGATGAAAATTTCCATCCCTCTTTAAGGAAGGGGAAAAGCTATCTAAATCATATTTATTTAGTCAATGTTCTTTAAGACAAAGATTAATCTAATGTACTAAGTAATATGAAATTGAAGTAGAAACCATCCTCAGCCACAGGAGGAAGCAGACATGCTCATTCATAATAATAATAAAATAAATAGATAATAAATCGGTACACTAAAAAATCTTAACATTATGCACAGTGACCCATCAATTCCTGTTCAAGAAATGACAGGAAACAAAACTGGTAACTGCATGTAAAGATTGATTGATAAGGATTGTGGCAAAGTACTTTATATGAAACAGGGAAACAATAGATTTCCATCAAAAGAGTTCATTTCATTGTGTGACTATAAATATCATGCTTCAGTGCAATATGGTGTGTAAATATATTCAATATATAACTGCTAGTAAAAAGCAGTGGGAACATTTGTGCAATTAGTACTATTTCATAAGTGTTTTGAAAAATACATGTTTACTTGGAAATAAGTTTCGAGTGACTTAAAATATCAACTATGATCTACCTGTTTTTCAGTTTTTAGGTGAGCTGATTTTTGTTTTCCTATTGGAACTTTCTCTTCTTTAATAATCATGAGTGGTAGGCAGATTGGTCAGATCTGTATATCCATGTCCTTTGTCAAGCCTTCCTCAGATGACTGTGGAGTCATCCGTTGGACTTGATTTGGCCAAAGAAATGTTAGCAAACTACAAGCAAGAGGCTTGAAAAGCCTGGTGGGACCCAATGCTGCTTCCATCCATCTGTTGTATCCCTCGACTAGCCTGAAGAAAAGCTCACGAAGCACAGTCAGGGTGCTTCAATTTCCCCACCTGAAGGGGCTCTCAATCACCAGCAGCTGTCTGGTCCTCAGCCCACTGAGTGAGCCTACCCCATCCAGAAAGCCATAGCTCAGTAGGCCTTAGCTGACCACGGACACAATCGAAAATACTTACAGTGGCCAAAGTAGCTGAACCTTGCAGATTTCTTAACTAAAAAATAAGCTAGCAACTTGAAATGGCTTGTTAACCTGCATTTTAGTACCATGTCTTCGTTGGAAGGCTTTGGAAGAAGTTAGAAGAGAAAAAGAATCACTATCTTAGATTCAAACCAAAGGTGTTTCAGTGTAGAACTTGTGAGACACTGACATAAATACACTATATTGACAGTGTATCAGAGCTGATATTCTAATAATGCAAAGCACTGTGTTATAATGTTACCAGGTCACAAAATGAAAAGACATGTAATTTCTACTTCTGGAACCCACAGAGGGATTGTCCCTTGACATAGAAACTGTTCTCTGAGACTTACCAACAATTGTATGGGTATATTGCAGCACCAGAGCTTTAAATTGGCTAAAAATGCAGTGGCTGTTCTCCAATATGATTTTATGAGCACATTAAAACAAAAAATCCTACTCTAGCCACCCAATGAACTTGAAGTAATGAGGTCTGTAAGTTTACTTAAACAGAAGAAAATTATAATAAGCTCTCATGGAGGACAAATGAAAGCATATTCCTATAACCCTTCATATAGTCACAGGCCCTTTGCCATTTAAAACTCTGTAGCTGTGGTACATTATTCCCAGACAGCAGATAGTTTAATAAGACTTCATGGAGACACCTAATCTTCCAGTCCCTGGTTGCCTTCTGGCAGCCCTAAGGCACTTGCTGTGGAAGCTGACAATCTGAGCTAACATCAGGGCATGGATTTCCTCAGACACATGGGGCACAGTTGGCATAGTAAAGTCTGTCTGCTGCTCTCTGACAGATGCCAATCATAGAATGTCCTGATTCTAAGCCAGTCCCAGCACCTAACAGCCAATACACTTGGGTATTTAATTCTAGACTTTCTCTTTTAGGAATTCTAGTCATCGCTCTTCTCTATTGAAAAACCTGGCTCCCTGCCAAATAAAGTACCGTCTCAGGTATGGTATACAAGGTCCTCCTTGCACAAATCCCTACCTGCCTCTTCTGGTCTTAAATCACAAAATTTCTCTTCTCATCCCTACAAGATGTGCCTGCTCATCATGTTACTTGCTATTTATACTTCTCAACATTTGCTTTTGTCTGTGGATTTCATCATCACTAGCCAGCTCACTACTCTCTTCTCAAAAGCTGTCCTTGCAGCTGGGAAGTGTGTTGCACAACTGTAATGCCAGCACTCTTGGACTTTGAGGCAGAAGATCACAAATTCAAGCCCCATCTAGATAATGTAGCCACTTAGAACATGTCTCAAAATTAAAATAAGGGCTTGGGATGAAGCACAATGCAAAAGCTTTTTTCATGGATTCCTCTTACCAATTAGTCTTTAAAAAACATAGTGATAGAAATAGCATGCAATCTTCAAGATACCTTGCTGCATGCTCCATAGGTCTTATTTTTTATTTGTACAATTATTCTATTGTATGGCATTGATATTGTTATCAATAGCATGTCATTATCATCACCCCATTCTAATTTTTCAAAAGTGAGGCATAGAAGGATTAAAGCAACTTTTTTCAGGGTTATTGTCAATTCTATGACATTAGAAGTTAGGTTTATCTTGTTCAAGATTATATTGCCACTGCCTAGCACAAACCTCACTCATTATAAAATGAAAGAAATGTCTCAGTGAAGCTGTTCATACAGTCAAAACTAATACAATTCTGCTTTACTTTAATCTCTCCACTATAGTAGCATATTCTAATGCATAAAGTTAGGCCCCCATTTCCAAATAATCTTCATTTTCATATCTCCCTATAGATTGACACCCCAACCAGCCTTTCCTTGGAAGGAGTGAGACTTTCATAGATAATGTAACTAATGGTACTTTCTTGTTGTAGCACTGTATGACAGCAGCTTCTACTGAAAGACAGGGCCAGGCATCCATGGAGGAGGTAAGATGGGCTGTTTGCAGGAGCTGGTCCCTGACTGGCAGCTCTTTACCATAAAAAGTACAACCCTTTCTCATCTACTCTCTCTCTCTTTCTGAGGTGAATGTGTGATAAGATCTCCATAGCTGCACAGATTCACCATCCAGGATGAGTGTCTTTAGACAGCTTTCCCTCTTGTACCTCACATCTTGGCTTTATCCATGGTAAAATCCCACCTTTATCAGGGTGGTTATGGAGGTACAGGGATAGTGAAATGCAGGCAGACAACTAAGTAATAGGCAGGATTATAGGGGTCATATGGAGTACCTGGACCTGACCTAATTGGGATTATGAAAGCAGAAAGTCCCTTCAAGCCAATACCTAGTGAATGAAAAGTAGGTGTCTTTATTACTGTCCCTTTCCACAATGCAAGAAGAATCAAGGCAAAGGCTTTCAAACAAAGACTTACCTCTGTCTTAACTTCTTTCATGGGCAGTTGTTCATCCACTCAGATCTTATGTTATCTGCTCATAAGTTACCGATAAAATACCTTATATTTCTCTTAATTCTGTGAGATGATTTCAGCCTCTGGCAGAGTCCTGGGGCCTAAAGGCACTGTATGCGTAGTCTACATAATTACTTACTCTTAGTTATTTGGGAAATTAACTCCCTTTCACTTTCAGACATTTAATCTTCAAATGTGCTTTCTGGTTTGCAGCCACCTGTGTGTATTTATGTTTTCCATCCCTAGACATAAAGGCCCAGAAGATAAAGGTACAATCACACCTATAATTCTTTTTTCTCCCTGAGAAGTTAGCAAGAATTTTGTTTTATAAAATTTTGAATGAATGAGATTTAATTTCATTTTGAAAGAAGGAAGTGTTGACAACAAAAGAGACTAATGCTGATCAAAAAAATTGGGTGAACTTCCTGGCTTTCAAATGCTATTTTGAGTCTGGGCTGAAATTCCAACTTCCTGGAGGTCAGCATCTTTTACATCAGCTCTCTTCAAAAGACATTCATAGATTTATAGAAATGCACTCGAGATGACAAAGAACCTCACCATTACCCTTTGGTGCTAAGACATTTCCTTCTTTCCTTCTTAAAGCAAGGTGATAGATGACGATTTCTAAATCTCAACAGTGAAATATACCTTAGAAGACAGCTGCTGTTAACACACCCCTCAGAGAGATCATATGCTGCTGCTGGTTCCAAAGATGAATTTTTGAAAGGAGAAAAATAAAATGGATATTGGTGACTAGTCATCCAAATAACACAAGAGCAATAAAAGTGATAGGTTCAAAAGTATAGTTACAATTTATCTCAAAGATTTCTTAATTGCAATATATTAAAGATTTACTTGGTTCTTTTTGGAAAGGATATGTTGAACATCAAGTTGATTTACAAACCACTTTCACATTATATACCTCACTCATTCTCACAATGTTTTGTTTTAGACAGTTCCTTCACCATTTTATATATGAGGAAACTAGATGATCATTTTACCTCCCAGTCAGTAAGTAGAGCAATAAAGACAGCATAGATAGTAATCAAGAGCATGAGATCCAAAGCCAAAAATCAAGTATACTCAAGTTCTGTCTCCTTGATTTATAGGTTGTATGACATAAATGAATCAGGAAGTAAAACCTGATTTATAATTCACCATCCTGATACAATACCAAAATACTAAAGACACCATGGGAAAAAAATAAGATATGACACCCACTATTATGGGCTTATCTCCACCGTGCACTCTGTGATTGTCATAGTTATTTTTTATTAATTTTAATGAGAGAAATAGCAATGAGACAGTTTCAAAACAGGTTAGTAGGGTAGTTACAATACTTAATACATTTCATATTGTTGTCTTCATAGTAGTTAGTCATAGTATCATAGCCTAAACATAAGTAAAATGAGTAACCTACTCAATAAACCCTAAGTGATATGAGCGATATGTTGGTTGTGTTGGTAAAATCTACACATGTTCTATCTCCTTGATACAGCAGTGTGATTCAAGTTAAAATAAAACTTAGCCCTGGGTTGGGCAGAAAATGTCCCAAGATGCTAGCAGCTGAAGTCCAGTCTGGGCCAGCTCCAGAAAAGGATAGAAAGGTTGTTAAGCAGGTCTCAAAGTCAGAATGTTTGATCAAACCCAGAAAACAGAACCATTCTGCTAGTATCACAACCCTGGGGCAAGAATACACCTTAGGCCCAGTGCAGATGGAAAGCCATCAGATTTTCAGAGACCACTGGCCAAATGTGGTAAAGTAACTGCTGTTATAAAAGTACTGCACAAAAAACTCCCGGAAGATAATTTGAGGATCAGAAGTCTTTGCCCCCCTCAGTTTCAGTCATGGGCACATCACACTGTTTCAAGACCTTTTTCTCTTCAAATTTAATTACTGGTACTTTGTTTTCAGCAGGTGGCTGAGCTATCATATCTTAGAGCTTTATAGGAAGTTGTGTCTAGCTGAAATATATACTAAGCTAAAATATATATACTATACTGAAATATGTATATACTATATTTTTGTAATGTGATAGCCCACATCCTAGACTGGGCATTTCCCCAGTGGTTATTTCCTGTAAGCCACCTAGATTTAGCCTTTGACTTTTTTGGTCTAATCTTAAAACACATATCCTTGATTTTATATCTTAGGCTATGCTTTAATTGGAGGAACTTTTGCAGGCTAGAGAAACTAAAAATAAGAACTATTTTTTTTAACTGATGTTTGTTCATTTGTTTGTTTTTAATGTGTTGATACAGGGTCTCACTGCACAGCTCAGACTCCTAGTGATTCTCCTGTTTTCAGCCTGCACAACAGTGGGATTACAGGTATGCACCACCATGCCCAGACTCAGTCTCAGGCTCAATGTAACTGAGGACAGGGCCGGGATGGTACACTGAGGATAGAATCCAGGCCCTTGTGCCTGAGATGAGCTGAGCAGAGCTAAGCTATCTCATCAACCCTAACAATTTTATTTTTTAACCCAACAACTTTTATGCTTTCCATAGATGCTAAATTGTATTTGCAAACTGGCCCTTCTTTTAAATTTTGAACATATCTTTTACTGAGTGTACCTTGCTATATGCATTTAAAAGCAAAAAAATTATTATTTCAATTTTTCTTAGAAACCATTTTATCCTATCCTTGCCTGCCCTTTCATTTAATCATGTTGCTCTCTGGGTCGAGACCTTACACTGCACAACAAATGAGTGGATGGAAAAGCTCCAATATTTAGAGTTTGCACAGAATGTGAAGGCCTAATTTATCTGTCACATACTACTTGCCTACAACACTACTGAAACGCTTCAGTAGTTGGTCCAGTTATAAGGAAGGACTTAGAAATTTAAATTATACAATGTCTACATCTTAGTTACTTTTCTCATTCCTGGGATAAAATATCTAATAGTCAAAGTTAATGTTTGTTCACAGAGCTGTGATCCATAACTTGGAACCAAAGCTGGTTCCAAGGCAGGGCATCATGGCAGAGGGGCATGGAAGAGAAATAGTACGTTGCAGGGAAGGAAGAAAGCAGCAAAAGAGCAGAAGCTAGCCTACTTTTATTCTATCCAGGCTAGAAGTCTTTTGAGTAGAACGACCCATACTGAGGTCATCCCTGCCAATGCCATGCCTGCTTCATCCCCAGGGTGTGCTGAGATACCAACTAAGACTGGGCGTGATGGCACGCACCTGTAATCCCAGCTCTTGGGAGACTGAAAACAGGAAGATCACTAAGAGGCTAATCTGTGTAAATACATTTAAAAAAGAAGGTGAACAGATTTAAGTTCTAACAGTCTAAAAGTATCTGCAGCAGAACTCTATTTTAGTCTCAATTAAATGAGATGGGGTCATGGATTACTAGATATTAGTAGAGATATTTGATGGTAAAATGATCTGCTTCTATCAAAAACACTACACAGTCGCTCCAGGTTCATTCAGGAAAGTTTCCTACAGAAAGAGATGTGCACCAATTATTTCAGATAGGAAAAAAATATATAATTTTTCAACTATTATTTGTGGATGGATTAACTGTCTGTTTTCCAACACCCTACATTAAAGTGTAAGTAAATTCAAGGTGGTAGGCAATACAGATTTTTCAGGTGCTTAGATGCACATTTGTTTTTATGCCATTGTTGTGTGTGGCAACAAAAGACTAATCCAGGACAAGCATACTCTTCATCTCCAATAAGGATGGAGTCAAGGTTCTTACCACTGGAGATTCTTACATAGTAAAATTCAGCTTTCAGCACTAGGAAAATGGACAAAGACTTATTGAAATATAGTATTAACAGATGTGGCTTTATTGACTAGCTCTTCGCTATCATAGACCTAGTTGAGGACTCCATCTTCCAGTGGGTCCAGAACTTCCATAAATTAATACACTTATGGGGTTCAGAGAAGAAATATTTGGTCCAACTCACACCAAAGTGGATTCCGGCACCTATATTTTTCAACTTGAGCAAAGAGGACCTCAAATTTCAACTCAAATGCTTGGACAGATGTTTTAGCCTATTGCTTCACATTTTTAGTTTGGTGTTAATAATGTACTTAGAATTTATCTTCCATTAGTGGACAGATGTAATTTTTTATGATATTGTCCTTGGAACCTAGCAAGAATTCTAGGAATAAACATAAGGCATTGATTATCTGTGAGCCTCCCCTAAAATCAGCTAATCATATGCAGTCCTCAGCTCTATGATGCAGGTCTGTTATGTTGAGTTCTGTTGTAATATGTATGGGGTCCATGAGGCACAGAAGATGTATGGCAGGAATGGTGAAAAAGGAAGTGCTCTGGAATGGACAGTCAGCATGGTCATAATCAACATGATTTTCCATGTGTAAAGACTATTACACTTTCTGCATAGTGATTCCTTTCATTGCAATCTTCACATCATAAATGTAAAAAAAGCTTAGGCTCAGAAAAGTTCAATAATGTGCTTCACATTACTGAAGTAGTAGGTGGCAGAACAAGGATCTAAAATTACAAACTAAATTCACAACCCCACCAATATGCTTGGTCCATGTTATATAGGCACCTCTAAGTTTAGGACATTTACAAGTTGCTAATCAGGAATAACTATGCACTCTGAAGATGGAGATGCTAATCCATCCTGTCTTCCTGGGCACATTCTATCTGATAATTGAAAAATTATCTTCTCACATGCGTAAAGGTTCTCTCATTCTTTTCTTGAAAATAGACTGCAGTTTCCTTTGCAGTCAAAACCAAGCCAAATATTTGTTCTCAGAATCATTTTGAGTTTCTCAAATGCACAGAATTTAGCAAAATCCCAGATATTTACAATTTATAACATAGTAGAGCTGAATTAATTTGGGAAACATCAGTATCTGGGAAACAGTGGTATCTTGCTCTTGAAAGTTGATGAGCACTGGCTCTTACACCAATAGGAACTTGTAACTGATCTACTACATGTAGATTTATATAAAATACTTGGGTTGTAGGTAAAGTGCTTTAAATACAATTATAAAAATTTTATTTGATTTTAAGCAGTAATAAATATGTGATCAATTACTCCATCAAACATCTTGTAAGATATGAATACAAAAATCACTGCCAAGAAAAAGAAAGTTTTTCAAAAATGCTGTGAAGTAAATTCAGCTCTTAGAAAAAACAACAGCTTGGCCTGGCAAGATAGCTCAGTGGACTGAGTGCCTGCTTAGGCAAGTGCAGGGACTGGGGTTGGATCCCATGCACCACAAGCCATGTTAGCCCCGGCCCTGGGATGTGCTGAGCCAGACACCAAGACCTGGCATGGTGGTGTATGCCTGTAATCCCAGCAATGGGGAGTCTGAAAATGAGAGGATTACTAGGAGTCCAAGCTGCATAGTGAGATCCTGTACCAAATACATAAATAAAAAAAATAAAATGTTTAAACAAAAAACAATGGCTTGAGTCTTTATTGTTTCATATCATTTATAATTTAAATTTGTGTTGAAAGAATATTCTTAATCGCTCTAGTTCTCAGGGTGGTACTAGAATGTAGGCTTTGTCAGAAAATGTGTATCTTATAATCTCAGCAGAACTCACACAGTAGGTCTAAACTTGATACGTGTTCCATATTTCTCACATTCATGTATTCTTCCTGCACTAAATACCAGTGTGATGACTAGAATCCTAGAATTGTCCTTAATACCTCCTGTCTCACCCCCATGTTCACTGCCATTGGTGTCAACTCACCTACAATCTATTCACTCTTCTCTGCTGTAACACCACCATAATTCAGCCTGCTCTGTCTCCCTGCTCTTCACACTGAGGGCATGTGTCTTGGTGAGATGGAAAAGGGATGCCACTACCTAAGACACCTCTGTGGGTCCCTGTAGCTCAGGGTGCACTGTAAGCTTATCAGCCTGCACGCTCTGCTCTCCTCCCTGCTGTGGCTTGCCATCTCACTATCAACCTGCTTCCAGCTGACTCAGCTAAGAGTATGTCCCAGTGCCCTCATGGTTTCACCCCCTCAAGCTTTAGTTTTGGTATTTAAGTGCCTGAAACATCTTTTCTCCATTCCTTTATACCCAGGGGAAACCAGAACAGGAACCAGAGACAGATGTGTGTGCACAAGCACTTTGTTGAAGAACAGAACAAGGTCTGGAAGAACATCTACTAAAGTTGCACAAGAGAATCCTTGAATTATCTATTTACTGCTTTCGACATTTTTGGATTTATATTACATGTGTTTAATTTCTCTTTATGCATTTTCAATTACATTTCCCAATCTCACCTCCAGAGACTGATGCTGTAGGGAAGCTGAAATCCAGGATTATGATGTCCCAAGATTCACAGACACTCAATTAGTAAGGCAGTTGGGAACTATGTTGAAATTATTGTTTCCAATATAGCGAGGCAATTTACATTACTGTCTTTTAAGAAATATCCAACTTTATTATGTAATAATAGTTTTATTATTTCCTTTTATTTTATATTAGGTTGTTTCTACCACAAATACACATTCTCTAAGTATATCTGAATTATATCTAAGAATTATAATAGTGTGGGTAGTACATAGTTACATTTAAACAAAGGACTTAAATATTCACAGAAAAATATAAGCTTATGATAGAAATTTTATAAATGACTCTAAAGCTTAGGCAAACAAAAAAATATAAATACAATATCAAGGTTTTTAATTCCAAAATTTTAATCATTAATGAAATATCATTTGCTTGGCTCTCAAAACCATGGACATTCTCAAAATATAAAGCAGAAAGTTATTACAAATAACTTCTGTATAATGTATAACTATTTCACTAAATATTTTTATACTTTCTTACTTTAGGAAAAATATACAGATGCCAATATTTTCAGGATTAACTCTTGAAATATTTATAATGCCCTAAAATTCACACATCAAAGCATCTATTTCTTTAAAGTTGTTAGCTATATTCTCAATGCATTCCCCAGTTTTTAATCTTATCCCGTCAATGACAAGATAGTCTTCTTCATGGTAGTTTTGAAATGTATTGGCTGCAGAAGCTTCAGGACTGCATTTATGTAACTGCAAAAATAATCATATACTTTGTCAGAAGTGTAAAAAATGTACTTGATTATTTGAACAAAATATAAGTAGTAATTACTCAATCCATATCAGAATACAAAGTTTACTTTACTGGAGGTCAAATAATGATCCCAATCTTAATGTGTAGCACATGTTTTTGTGTAAAAATAAGTCATTACTTAAAAATCCTATCTCTATTCCTCAATACTATGCAATTTTAGTTTTAATTTTATAATTTGGAAAATGTGATCATTTTAGTTCTCAGTTTCTATAATAGCTTATTTAAAGAATCAAAATATTAAATATTTATCTAAAATAACTAAAGTTATTTCCAAGAATAAAAATTAAAACCTCCTAAGGGGGTTGGGGAGATGACTCAGTAGAATAAGACTTCCCTGGCAAGCACAAGGGCCTGAGTTCAATCCCCAGTTCCATAAATAAATAAATAAATAAATAAAATGTCCTAGGGATGAACTCTTGTAAAAATACTGTATGGGGTGCACACAAGCATACACTCATGTGATATCTTTACCACTGAGGTTCATTAATTGTAGGAATCACAATATACATGTAGTTCATACAAGTGTATTAATATATAAAAATATTCATTTTGATATAAATCATTATGTAGTAAACTATCTGACTTCCATATGGATTATGTAATTTGTTGATTTTTGATTTACCAAAATCTGACTAATTTGTTCCAATGTTTGCCTAGTGGGGACTGTCAATTTCAACCACCGTTAATATTAGCTAAAGGAGAATACAATTAGGAAAGTGACTTCATGAGGAAAATAATACAAAACATTTCAATGACAAATAGAAAACAGTTATACTCATCCACTGGTGTAAATGCTTGAGGGTAATCAGTCTGAAAACTCATAAGTGAAATGGATAATGATATCAAATCTTTAACTTTGAAATCAGTTCATATGATATCTGCTTAGACTATCTACTTAGGATTTTAAAATTATCTGGTGACTGTTTTTGTTATGTTTTATTTAAAGACAACATTATACAATGTAACAAGCATTGATGAATTTCTGTCTTCTTAGTGAAATTCTGTATCATTTCTAATATTCTTACTGTTTTTATTCTCTCTAAAAAGAAAACAAATGCTTTCAACAGAAAGAAAATAAATAAAAATACTCTAAAAAGAAAAAGTGACTTTCTCCTACAAAACAAGTATATCTCCTGTTTTAGGTGAAGCTGTTTTGGAAACCATGTTAATGCATTGTAGGGGAGAGAGACAGAGAGAAAGAGAGAGAGACAGACAGACAGAGACAGAGACAGAGGGAGATACAGAGAAAGAGACAGAGGGAGACACAGAGAGAGAAAGAGACAAACAGAGAGAAAGACAGAGAGGATGGCAGAGAGAGAGAGAGAGAGAGAGAGAGAGAGAGAAGGAGTCCCGGGGTGGTCATTTTTTACTTTTACACTGGAAATTGCTACAGCTTTGATAGCTATTCACTTCATTTAAAAGTGCACAACACCCTAAATATCCTGAACATAGCGTGAATGCCAGATTTACAAGGCACAGTAGGCAGAGTGGCTTATGAACCAGGCAGCAGGAGGCACTCACCTGCCTGCCAGCAAGTTAAAATAATTAATTGTAACATTTTCCACTTTTGAAAGTATAAAATACAAGGATCTGAAACAAAGAGCAAGCTCCTGCAAGGTTCTGTATTAACACTATATATTTTACCTTAAGAAATAACAATCAGAAGTAATTTTCTGTTCTATTAAGTCACTAGTTATAATGGCAAAATAGAAGCCAACTCGGTGGCTGTAAAAGCTCCAGGACATCACTGTAAAAACCAACCTGGCTGTATTTTTGAAAAGACAAATTGCTAAACCTGAAAAATGCTGCTCCAAATCTTATGATATTTAAACAAAGCATAAAATTGCTATAAAAGAATAATTTGTATGTTAATTATATGTATATAAGATGTGTCGCTGTCTATGGATCTTGTTCTTCAAAAAGATATGAACCTTTTATGGAAAACAAATCTTTTAGAAAGGAAAATTAATCAAAAAATATGGCACTTATACCTCACTCAAATTCAGATAAAAGTTGGTAGCACTAGTATTAATTAAAAAAAAATCTGTCATTTAGCTCAATAGTTCACATTAATTTAATTTAAACACATTTATACATATAGTGGTAAATTCTATATATTTCCTTAGTTTCTAACTCAATATGGAGTTGTTAAAAACTCATCTTTTTTTTTTTTTTTTTTTTTTTCTTGGTGGAACCAGGGATTGAACTGAGGCCCTTGCACTTGCCAGGGAAGCGCTTATTCTACTGAGCCATCTCCCCGGCCCTAAAAACTCATCTTTATACTTCTCGAAAAGGTCATGTAATTTTGGCAGTTGGCCAAAGTGCATAAACAACCTTGATAACTTCTAAATCCTTTATTTTTTCTGCATATTAGAACAGTCAGATTTGGGGATGAAGAGTTGTTCAAAGTGAGGTGGGAGTGAGTGTGATAAAAGAGTAAGAAAATCTAAACATTCATTCTCTAGATATTTGTATTCCTAATTTTCTTCTACCATACTAACTAATCTTAGGTAACTGAGGTTATATTAAACATTTTCTCAGTTTACCCTTTTATTCCTGAAAACGATTCTTTGGGCAAGTGACAGGTGACTTGCTAAGTTGTACAGGTCCCTACAGGTAGGAGCAGGCCAGAGTTAAGTCTTAATTTGCTCTTTTGAGTCCAGGAACACTATCTATTTGAATGAATGAAATCTAAGGATTCACAACTTCTTGCTGTCAAGTTTTCTTCCTGTTTTGAAAACAACTATATACTTGGTGAACTTACTTTCTGACTTATCTTTCTCATACTTACCACATTGCTGTTGTACACTAATAGGACCTTCTATCAAAAGCTCTCACTTCATTTGCAGATATACTGAGCAAAATTATTAATACATAAATCTTACATATTGCTGGGAAGATAGATCAGCAGTCTAAGTGCCTTCCTGGTAAGCACAAGATCCCAGTTTGATTCCTGTGCCAGCCCCGCCCTGGACCCACCAAGCCAGCCAGCCACCGAAACTAGGCGTAGGGGTCATGCCTGTATTTCAGGTGCTGGGGAGGCTTGAAACACGCGGATCACTAAGAGTCCAAGTTATGCAGTGAGACCCTGAACCAAATACACAAATTAAAAATAAATAAATAAATCCTAAGTATTGTCTATAGCTCACTATCCTGAATGTGCCCAATCTTGTGCACAGTTGGAAAAAATGATAAACCTAGATATGAATGGCACAATTTATTTCAGTAAAAAATTTACTTAGTTTGGAAACAAATTCCAATGGAAATTCAGTATGTTAATTATGTAGTTTCTTCTTCACCACAGTTATACTGCTCTGTGAACCAAAGAGGACAGATTCAGGAAGCTGCTGTTAGACTGCTCCCTTCCTTCTCCCAACTGAAAAGACCAGAAACAAGAGAAAGTTTTGTCTACAGAGATCCAACCTAGCCACAGTGAGCCTCTATCTTTCTTCATTCTAATCCTAAAGACTTAAAAGTAAAAGAATGCTTCTCTGCTTAACTATAGACTTCTTTTTTCAAAAACGACACATATTCTGCTTTCCTATGGATGGCTATTTCATTAATACTTCATGACAATCAAGGGTTCAAATTTCAGATGTGAAAAAGAAGTAGTGTACAATTATAATGTACAATCAAGGACAGTTCTGTCATTTAAGGAATTTGAATTTGCTATTCAGACCCAATAATAGCTATCGACGTTACCTTTTCTCCTAGATTTGTTTCTTCTCCTTGTTCTTGTTCTAACTCATGAGGTGCTGCTGTGGGTTCTTGTGCTTGCTGTAGCATTTGTTCCAGTTCTTTCAGCAAACCTTCTGTCTCGGAAATAACTAAAGAAACATCATGAATATAGTAAGTAAAGGAGCATCATAATCACCCTGCACCACAGAAAGATGGAGGATTGGAGAAACCTCTCCAAACACAGCCTAGCAAAAGGCCACAAGCCCATGCTCCTGCATCTGCCACACTGACTACTGGAATCTGGCATTTTACCTCCTGCCTCTCCCATTTATTAGCTCACAAAAATTACAGCAGGCAAAGCAGTGGAGAATTTATGAAACATGAATGTGTACCCAACAGGATATAAGAAGAGAATTTTAAAATTTGGCTAAAATAGTTATTAATAATAGTGTTAAATAAAATTTTGGCAGATTATGAAATAGAAAGATCCTTTTTTTGGTCGCCACAGGAAAAACAACATTCCATTTAATTTTTTTATATTATAGCTATCTATATTTCTATTGATATTTATGACTTGCTCTAAGCACATTTTATTAAATCAACAAATATTTATTCTGTACTTAAAGAGACAAGAAATTCAAGAAAATAGATACACAGTAAAAAGCCTTCTTAGTTATAATCTCTTCCTGGACAATTTTAGGTTTACTTTATGAAAAATTTCTTTCAAAAACCCTAGAAAAATCTTTCTAGTAAGCCATTCCATACTTCTAAGCAATTTCTCAACAAAACAGAAACCATAATTAATAGGCTAGGTGCATCCAAGGAGATGCATTCTATAATAATTCTTAAAGGCTAAGAATATAGACAACAAAATGCCCCACTCCAGTGGTTCTCAAAAGTTGCTATAATCACCTGGGAAATTCATTTTAAAATATGAATCCAACTTTGTCAACTGAAACAGAATTTTCCAGAAGAAATGTTTTTATTGAATCATTTTTAATGAAATTAGCCCATAACTTTTAATTGATTTTTGTGAGGAATTTTTAATAGATAAAGAAAGAAAAATTCAAGGCTCTCTTGGTAAATGGGTACAAATAAAGACAATAATCATAAATGCAACAAATCAGACCTGCATGTGTAAACATCGTATTGCCTCCTTAGGGTAAGAATCTGCAAGAGTAAGAAAATCTGAAAGATACAATAGATACTGTAGAAGTGGAAGGAACTATTCAAAGGAAAGGAACAACTGGGATGAGGGATAGAGAAAAGAAAGAAGGAAAAGACAAATGTATATGTATATACACAAGATAGCTTGGATAGTTACACTATTGATTTCTACTAGTCTATTGAAAGAAACAGCTAATGTTTAAATATTTCCTTCTTTCTAATTTTTTGACCAACTTCGCATGCTTATGTCTAATAATCTGAACAATAAATTTGAAGACAACAATATGTAATATAACCACCATTCTTAAATCCCTTTCACTTTGTTCAGTGAAATTCTGCATAATTTCTAATTTTTTTAGTATTTATAAAATTCTCTTTAAGAAATAAAATACGGGTCAGCCAACTAGCTCAGTGGACTAAAGCACCTGCTTAGACAGATGCAGGGACCAGGTTCCATCCCTAGCATGTGATGCCAGCTCCACCTCCCCAGGGCATACCAATATGGTGACTGAGACTGATCATAGTGGTGGGTGCCTATAATCCCAGTGCTTGTGGGGCTGAGAACAGAAGAATCACCATGAGTCCTCTTTGTAGTGAGATCCTGTACTAAACTACATTAAAAGATATATAAAGTAACACAGAAAATAAATAACAATTTCTGGTTATCTTCATACTGATTCCTCAGTGCTATTCATAAGTATTGTGTTTTTCTACTTTGTATTCTGAGACTATAGAAATTTACACTGAAATTTAACACACTGTAGAGAAGATGGGTTTTGACTTATGATGTAAAGTAATGACATCACTGTTTTCTAATGTTAGTCTAAAATACAATCAATTTATGATAATGAATGTCATTGCCAAATGGCACTGTAAGTTTTCTGTTTTCAACTGATCTGGAAAAATGTGTAAGCAGCCTCTTGATCAAAGCATAGACAACGTGGCATAAGTCTTCATAAATCAGCCAGAGCTCATAACACCAGCTTGACTGATGTACAGTTCTGCTTCTAAAGAAATGGAAGGCTCACTTTTCTAAATAGGTATTCCTATATTGTAAACTAATGCTCAACATAATTTTCAGGAAATAGCAGTTATTATAATCAACAGTTTATCAAAATTGGTCAATGATATCCTCCAAGGTTAGAAACAAAAATGAATGCCATTGATGATTACATGATCAATCATCTTATATCAATACTGGTTATCCTGTAATTTTCTTGACTTGTTTCAAATTTTTGTTGAGAGAGAAGTGGTAAGATTACAATGAGTACATCACCAAAAGACAGAGAGTAAAGGAGGATGGGAAGGAGGAAAAAGGGATAAAGACAGAGAAGGAGGGAAATATATATGTCTCAATTGGAAGCTCATAACTAGCTTTTAAAAATCAGTGTGGAAACAATACAAGTACAAACCTTTCCTCTCAATGAACTAAGAGAAAGTAGCTGTATATCTATTCTAACTATATTGTGTGTATATATATTTCTTTCCTCAACAAAACAGTCTTTTATTTATACTTTTGCAAAGTTAGTATCATGTATACATCTTGTCCTCTGAATAACTCCTATGAAAACAACAATATGCAATGTATTAATTATTGTAACCACCCTACTAACCTGTTTTGAAATGATTTCATTGCTATTTTATCTTTTTTCTCATTAAAATGAAAACAATCAGTGTGTACAAAAAATCAGCATTTTAAAAATATTTTTCATAAAAAAATTACTGAGTAGTTGTCCCTATGCTTTAAAGATTTTAAATGTGTACACTGAGTTTCCTTTAATCTCTACTTCTCTATCATATGTATAATGAAAACATTTCCTCTATTATTTAGAGACTAATATGAGTTACTCCAGTATTGCCATTAAAAATATTTAAATATATTTCAGGACTATTTTATTGTTTTTTGAAAGAATTCTAATCAAGGAGAAGGGTAAGGGGAAAAAGGAATAAAGTTTTTAATTAACCACAAATAATTTTTTCTGTCTTTATGACATAAACACACAGATGAGCAAAGAACAGATTGAGTTGTAATGAAAAGACCACTATTTCTATGGATACAAATAGAAATAGGAGCATGATGCTTGCTGGCAAAGTGGGATGAGGGGCAAAGGGGTAAAGGCAACATCAGCTTCTGACCACACCACACTGAGGATTGATAGGCAAAGTTTACATTGAATCCCTAGCAGGGTAGCACATTTTTCCCAGCCACATAGTCTACCTATTCAACCCAAGCTTCAAGGACTCACACTCCCTCAAAGCTTATCTTATGAATCAAATCATTCCTATATTACCACCTACTTTCTGGTAGTATGTATATCTGTATTCTAACTTTTTCTTTTTCTTTTTTTTTTTTTTTTTTTTTGGTAACTGGCAAATGAACTCAGGACCTCACATTTGCCAGGCAGATGCCTATGCCACTGAGCTATACCCCTGGTCTATTCAAATTCTTCTAAACTGTTACTCCACAAAAAGGAATGTAGAATTTAACAACAGAAAACATGTAACAATAAACAAACAAAAAGATAGGAAACTAAATTAAATCAAATCAATTCATTTAAGGAAATATGAAAGGCAATAATAAATGTAAAATATGTCTAGACCACTTTTCAATGCTACATCAAAAAATAAAAATCACAATCTTTGCTTTGTACTTCCTTGTAATCAAAGTAACACAGGAAACACATGCATAGTTTGAATAATTTTGCTAAGCTGTGTCCTTGAAAATGTCTTGTTACCAGGCCAGCCAGGTAACTCAGCCAACTAAAGCTCATGCTTAGGCAGAGTGCAATGGTTGGGTTCAGGCAGCCTGGTCCGGCCCCGCACCGGGGCATACTGAAACAGGGACTGAGACTGAGCACGGTGGCGTGCCCCTGTCATACCAGGGATTGGGAGGCTGAAAACAGGAGAATCACTATGAGTCAGACCTACATAGTGAGACCCTGTAGATCCTGTAGACCCTGTACTAAACACATTTAAAAAGAAAAGAAAATGTCATGTTATCTTTTAAGTGACTCAATTTCCCAATCATTAAAATCTACTTTACAGGAGCTTGTAAGGCTTACATAAACAAATAAATATGAGTTGTTTAGAACAATGAAGATATATAGTGATGTCATTGTTGCCAATGATAATTATTATTGCTATTATCCTTTATTCATCACAGAAAAAAAATTGTTCCTAAACACTGAATAATAAATGAGTTATAAAGACTAATAATGATATAGTTAATTATATTCCTGGTAACAGCTTTCCCAGAAATGCAAACATACTCCACAAGTAGTATTTTTATATAAATCTTTATTGAGCATACAATTTAAATTATTTAATGTTCCCTCAGCTCTTTCTATTAATTTCTAGAAACAGATCTATCATTATTGGATAAAAAGGCTTCTATTGCATCTCTTTTTCATAAGTGAGGAAATGGATACTTAGAGAGATAAAAGTAACTGCACTTAATTAGTTCCCCTGCTAGTGACTAAAGAAAAAGTGTGAAAATATCCATGGAGCTTAAAGCCCACCCTGAACAGTAAGCATAGGCCAGAAGACTAGTGTGAAATTTGATCATGTGGGGGTTTAAGCAAGTTGGGTTCAAGAAGTGGGACAGACATTGAAGAAGACAGTACAACCTTCATTAGTCACTTGATGCAGGACTGACCCCACTTTACCTATGAAGAAATGAGAGCTGTCACAAGTTTTAATAAAGGAGTGCATAGATATATGAGTAGGGACTTTAAAAAAACCCTTAAGTGTTATAATTGAAAAGGAACCACTTTTTTCAAGAGGCTATTCTTGAAGACTAGATATTCCTGCTTTTAACTTCATGATAGGATGAGGGAATAAAACACAAATTAGATTGACTCTCTTAACATATAACATTTAAGACTTTTACCACCATACAGAATATAAGATACGTGAAGTTGTATCTTTTTCCCTGTATAGCTAGACACAGTTATCCATTATTTCATGAATGGATTTCTCCTGGGGAGAGTGGATCTTTTTATTTTCCTTTGTACATTGGAAGAAAGAGGGATCCTCATTCTGGAGTCCTGGCTTTCCTAATGGGAAATCATCTCAGGGATAAAATAGACATTGCCTTCCTACAGGAGTACATAAACTGATCACCTGCAGCACAGGAAGGAAGTAACCAAGAAAAGACACATTAATTAGCGAGCAAATAGTAGCAGCTTGATTTGGAAGAGAGATACAACAGAATTTTGTTATAGTTTAAGAAAGGAACAAAATAATTTAAAAATAATTGCTCCATGCTTCTGTGCCTGCTTTAGTTTCTTTTAATGAGACTCAAAATGAAGGGCCTATTTAGTCAACTGAAATATAATGCCAGAGCATGGTGGTGCCTTCAAGGGAGAGGGACTATGGTGTTGACAGCTCCTCTGGGTTTATTGGGCTTTCAACATGAATGCCAAAGTTACATCTTGCAAATAAGCATTTGCTTGCTTTACAAAACTAATGCTAATGTAGGAGTAAGTAGCCTTTGAAAAGAAACTTTTTGCCTGCATTATATCTTATTGTGTTCCAATATTGATGACAATTCCTCTAGCACCCCCAAATTCTACTCTCTTTTATTGTTTCGGACTCCATAGATTTGGAATGGAAAAGTCTGGATTGAAGCATAGTTGGCATTTCCTCTCAAAACTTCTTGTACTCTATTCAAAAAATTAAATATACAACAAAGCTGGAGACTCTTTAATTTGAGTAAATAGAACTCTGAAGGCAATTGAAAAGCCCTCTATGTAAATCAACATGAAAAGTAACCCACTAATGTTTCTCACATTTGTATTTCTTTTTCTCTTCAAAGGAAGCAACTACATTCTGTGGGACTAGATTATAAGCAAAAGAACCAACAGCAGAAAAGGTCTCCACATACCCATATTTTCCTTTGATAATGCATCCTCTGAGCAAACAATTTCCAAAGAACATTTTAAAAGAGCTTTCCTAGAAAAAAAGAATTAGATGTATTTAATTTTGTAAGATCAGTTATGGTCATCTGTATTCATTTGTAATCAAAGCTGATGAATATAAAAATTTTAGGTACCTCCCAGCTGTCATACATAGTAAGAGAGACAGCACAATCAAGTGAAAAACAAGAGGGGGCTAATGTCAATTTGAGCTTTTAGTGATTTGGAAACACTGGTGATCTACCAAGTACTTTACACAAGTGTGTGTGTGTTTGTGTGTGTGTGTGTGTGTGTGAATCCTCCTTCAAAAATATGTAATTACATAACTCTGATTAAATAAAGAATCTGAGAAATTTAAATTATCAAAGAAAATAACCAATCTGGCAATTTAGCCAAAAGTATGAGCATGGCAGAACTGTTTTGTCAAACTGCGAAGTTGCCAACATGCAATCCTGCCTGATGTTCTCCTCTACTCACTAAGATATTAGAAAGTCGTTTAATTTCTCCAAACTATAAATTATTCATCTTTTGAATGGAGATAATTATAATAGATATATATTTGTTGAGGTTGCTGTGAAATATGACTAAAAAGGGGCATAAAAATCCATTTAAAAACTCTTCTGAACAAATAGAAAGAAGAAAAGGGAAAGGATTGTCAAATTTTTTTTTGAGTGTGATTGCTTTTAACATGACATTGATTAGAGTCTTTTACAAAAAATTCAGAGAAATGTCATATAATATAGATATCATATATTTCAATTATATCATTATACTTAATGTTGTAAAAGCATACCTTTTCCTAAAGTTAGGCTTTTTCTTTTCAATCATGTTTTTGGAAACTTGCATCTATAAAACAATAGCAAAAATATGAGTTAATAATATGCAACTGCATATTTTCAGTGTAAAAGTGGGTCCTATATGGTTGATATAATTTAGTTGAAGAAAAATTCTTCTTCATACTCCTGGAAATCTAATTAATCACATCATAGCAACTGCAACTGCAACATCTTCTCAACTACTAACAATAGGAAAGCAACCCAATATGGATGTACAAAGTATATATTATATACCCTCTCCTTTTATGTTCCTTCATAAGTATGTAAAAATACGAACTATAACAACTTCTAAGATTGATACATTATATATAACCTTTTAAAGAAAGAAAAGTCAGTTTCCAGAAGCATAGGGAATGCCAAGCTGTATATGTGGAATTACTCAAGATTTTATACCAGGGCCGGACCAACAAGAGTCAGGGCAGGCTCTCTGTGTCTAAGAAATGACAAATTAGATGTCTTGGGAGTGACATTGATTAGTTAAATACACTGATAATGCATAAAGCCTGAAGACTTCAGAAGGATGAAAGAGAATGAGCAAAATTCTACTCATGAAGACTGAAAGGCAACAAAGTAGGTGATGTGGGGAATGAAATGGGGTAAAGGTAGTAAAACTAAAAGAAACAAATAGTAAGCTTTTCTTCTTTTCCCATCCCAGTTGTTCTTTCCTTTTGTGTAGTTACTTTCCCTTTCACAATATCTATTGTACCTTTTGTATCATATGTACTGTTTCAGTTTCTTATATTAGGAAGAAAATACCATTATCACACATGCAGGTCTAATTTATTTCAATAGAAACTGTCTCAATGCTATTTCTTTCTCAATAAAATTAATATTAAAAAATAATTTATTTCATTTATGAGTATAGTTTCTGGTTGTATCTATTTACCTATGAAAACCTAGAGTTTATCTTGCTTTATAGCTGAGTAATATGTTAGTGTGTAAAAAATACCACATCAACTTTTTATCTTTAAAATAAAAAACCTCACCCAAGTAATTTCCAAAAATAAACCCATTTTTATGCAAATAAGAAAATAATATGCTTAAACAATAGGCATGAAAAATACAAATTTTTATCTGCTATAAATGTAATGATTTTCAAATAAAAAAACTAACATGAAGATTTATGCAGAATTTCCAAAACAGTAAAACAGAAGCAAGCACAAAGGCTAAGAACTAATATGAAGACTTTATAGAATTTACAACACTAGTTCAAAAGTGTTACAATTAAAGGCACACAGGTTATTCTGGAGAAGAAAAAACTATGAAATAATTATACTTCCTTTCTACAGTTCAGGTGACATAAAATTTAAAAACAAGCAAAATTAACATATGATACTTGAAATCAAAATACCAGTTACTCTTGGAGCTTGGGAGAGGAAGCAAAGAACATGAGAATATGCCCCATGGAAATGTTTAGTTTCTTTATCTGGTGCTAGATAAAAGGGAATGCTCATTTTGTAAAAATGCAACTAGTTTTATTTACACTTATAACTTTAAATTTTACATATTTTGGATGACAGAAAAATGTTTTAAAGGTAATTATCTTGGGCTGGCCAAATAATTCAGCAGATTAAAGTGCCTACAAGCATGCACAGGGACAAGGGGTTCGATCCCCAGGCCTGCTGTGCGAGAGCTGCCCTGAGGCATGCTGAGACAGCCATTGAGACTGAGTGTGGTGGTGCATAGCTGTAATCCCAGCACTTGGGAGGCTGTAAACAGGAGAATATTAGTCTGATCTAGTAGTGAGACCCGGAACCCCTGTAGACACTTCTCTAAAGTACAGGAAAAAAGCAACTATTTTTTAAGTTATTAAAGAGATTAAAAACATATTGAGCAAGATTGGTTCCCTGGGGCTTTCATGGCTGATGGAATTTTTTAAAGAATTAAATAATAATTCTAAAAAAGAAAAGTCACTGAATTAAAAATTCAGTAAGTGATTTAAAGAACTGATATAGAAAGAATAAATATGCTGGAAGTTAGATTTGAAGAGATCCCCAATTCTACGAAAGAAAATAGCTGTTGGAGGAGCAGTGTAAAAGTATGGAGATCAAATTATAATGTCCAGCATAGTTTCAGAAGTGTTATAAGTACAATATTGAAACAAAAAGGAAGAAAAACATATTTGAAAAGATAAAGATGTTTCAAAACTAAATATAAAAACTATAGAAGTCCATTGTGCCAAGCAGACTCTTGAGTTTTTTTCCTACCTGACAATATCAGACACCCACCACCTAAAGGAGAAGTTTAATGTGGCTATGGTTTCAGGAGATTCAGTCCATGTTGGGCAGGATTCAAGTCAAAACCATGGAGAAGAATTGTGGCAGAGCAAAGATGCTTATCTTATGGTATATAGGAAGCAGAGCAGTTGAATAACACCAGGAAGAAAGGGGCCAGGGCCCATATATAGTACCCACATTCAGGCATTCATTCCTACCTAGATATAACCAAAAATATCACTAAGATTCTACATTATAACATATATATTGGTGGAACTGTATTCAGAAAAAATAAAAAATTAAAGTACATGAAAGCAATCAGAGAGAAAACCATCAGCCAAACAATCAGAGCCAAAACAATCAGATGGCAAAAGGTACCATATTAATACTATCGAAGTATGCTATATTTTCAAATAATATGTACTTAATAAGGTATAATTCAAGAAGGTAGCCATATCCTCATGTGACAGAGGCTGTATGAGGAATTGAAATTTTTTTCTGAGTTTTTAATGTTGATTTCAGTGATTATTAAAATGCCAAAATTTTAAAATGACATTTCTAAAAAAAATAAAATGTTAAAAAGATACAAGTCTGATGAGAGAGCCACTAAAGGATGTACTTGGGAGGAAGAAGACTGAACATAGAAGAAAAAATAAAGACATGCATATTATCTGCAAAGTGTTGTGTGAATCTAAATAAATACTCACCTAATAGAAGACAATTTGGTAGTGTGATAAATAATAAGTAGGACTTATAAAAATAAACAGCTCACTCCACCTCAGTGGGTCTACTGGGAAGGAGCCGTGGGATTGGCAGCCAGCAGGGCCCAGCAGTATATGTGCACAGAGCTTAGATAGAAGGAGCAAACCACAGCAAACAGACCCAAGCCAGGTCGAGGCAGTCAAGTTCCAGTTCACTAGATCTAGACCTGGTGAGCTGAGGCATCTACTGGGTCCCGTCAAGCCCAGACTGAGGCCTAGAAATAGAGGATCCTTCTTGTGGAACAGAGGTTGCAGCATGTATCTGGCATGGATTAGTCTCCCTGGAACACTCCAGGTACATGAAGGGGAGGTGACCAGACAGAAGTGAGGGGAACTAATTGAAATACAAATTCCCAATTTAAGATCTGTTTAGGTTCACAGTTATAATGTTTGCTCCTGTTCTCTGAAACACACCCATTAGTTACAAATAATTGTCAATTTCTAAATTTCACTAGCTGCTATTAGTATTACTAGTTGTACTGTTGTAAATAGGGAGACATACCTGCCCTAATCATATGTTCTCCCTTGGGTAATAATATCAGGAAATGTTTGGGTAATAACTGCATCAAGGCCATACACTAAGGGACAGAGGACAGTGCCAAATGAAAACCAAATTATTCCATGAATATTATCAAGCCCATAGTGCAATGCAATTGGAAAACAATGGCAAAAGAAATCACAAGAACTTCCGAAGCACATGGAAATCAAATAACACTTTCCCAAACAGCCATTGGTCAAAGCAGATATTAAAGAATAAATTACACAGTACCTATAATTAAATGATAACAACAATACAACATATCAGAACTCATAAGACATAATGAAAACAGTCCAAAGAGGGAAATTTAAAAATTTAAAGCTGTGAAAACTTATGTCAGTTAAATATAGAAAGCACACATAAACAAATTAATGTTGAACCTCAAACTTCCAGAGAAAGAAGATCAGACCAAGCCCAAATCCCATATGAGGGAGAAAATTGTACAAATTAGTGCAGAAATTAATGCATTGGAGATGAAGAGAGCAGTTTTCACTGCTCTCTTTGGAGATAATAATGGATGAATCAAAGAGTTGGCTCTTTGAAAGATTAAATAAAATTGACAAATCCTAAGCCAACCTTATCAAAAATGAAAAAAAAAAAACCAATGACTCAAAGTCATGCAATCATGAATTAAAGGGGTGAATCACAACGAACCTGATAAAATCCAGATGATCATATATACCTACTTTGAGAACTAGTAATCTAATATAATGGAAAATGCAGAAGAAATGGACAAAGTCCTAGATACACATGAATTACCAAAGCTGAATCAAAAAGATATAAAAATTTAAAAAAGATATAAAAGTGCTTCAAAAATAAATATAAGTGAATAAAAGTAAAGGTGCAATTATACATCTATTAACAAACAAACAAACAAAAAAAGCACAGGCCCTGATGAATTCAGTGCTGAATTCTACAAGATATTTGATGAGGACCTAATACCACTATTACTCAAGCTCTTTAATGAAATTGAAAGGAAACACTACCAAACTCTTTCCTGGAAGCAAGTATTACCCTGGTACCAAAAATGGAGAAGGACTCAACTAAGACAGGTCAATCTTTGTAATGAGCATAGATGGGAAAAATCCTCAACAAGACATTGCCAAACAGAATATAGCAAATTATAAAGATTATACACCATGACCAAATTTGATTCCTCCAATGGATGCAGGGATGGTTCAACATTAGTAAATCAACAAATATAGTCCCTTGTATTAACAGAGCCAAGGACAAAAATCACATGATTATTTCATAGATGCACAAAATGCTTTTAATAAAGTCTAGGATCTATTCATGATAAAACCCTATAGAAAACTGGAATAGATGATATAGATGATCTTTGTTTCTATCTGATAAAAGCCATCTATG